>CM054057.1:666939473-667127011 GCA_028641055.1 Alopecurus myosuroides | reverse complement strand
TGGCCCTCCGATGGCAGGGCGGTGCACCTCACCTCGCACCTCTCACTGATACCTCTGTGACCTTGCTGCTGCCGCATAAGGTCGAGCTGATGTCGCCGCCCCTGCCCGTCCAGCTCGAGCAGATGCAGCTACTCATTGGCAGTGGAAGGTGGCACCGGAGAGCGTCGGGCGCGTCGGCAATCTATGCAAAAGCTGCGTGTACATATCATTTTCTAGCTCATCGACGCTGTTGAATCATGCGGCGGTCTCTTCGCTGTTGAGCACCCTCTGACGCTCTGCCCGCCGCCCCTGTCGGCCTCCATAATCACGCACGGACGCGCTGGCGAGTTTGTGTTCCTGACCATCTGTGTGGCCACCCGATCTCCGCGGAGTCGACGTAGTAGCTGGTGACGCCGGCCTAGAAGAGAACGTTGCGGACTGGCTGCCTGGTTGCGGAGCGACTGAGAAGTGGATGCGCCGCTGAACGAATGTGTCCGGCCAGGTGTACAAACTTGCCAAAATATCTTTTTTTTAAAACAACACTTGCCAAAATATCCTTTTGGACGTGGGAATTGTTTTGCGGGACATATTTTCTAGTCTACCCATTTTACCCTTTGGGAGAAAAATACTGGTGGCTCGGTTGACAAGTATTGATCAGCCTAAGCCATTGGATCTGGCTGGTTGGATCGTTGCTGTTACACAGCCCGTACCGTAAAAGAGCCCATGTTCCAAGAAGGAAAATGTAGTGCGGGCAAACTTATTGTAAGGATCATCATTCGGAAGGATTTTACAAGATACATTTGTCTACATAAATGACCTTGAGTAATAGTACACCAAATTTACAATGTTTACACTGCTCGAATACCATGACATGAGTAGATGATTGGCTATCAATCAAGTCTCACGGCCCAAAGGGAACATCGGACAGGAATCGTACAAAAAGATCGTACGCTGAGCAATTTCGATCAATCAATCATCGTGTGATACATCTCATTTACTTGACTGATATGTACAAGGCACACGCTGGATTGCCCCAGACAAATCTTGCTTGCTAAACAGCAAGACGTGCAACAAGATCTTCGGTACAGTAATCATACAAGCGTAATTCTATAAAGTGTTCTAGAGGGAGAGAGAGTGCAGTGGCGATCTAGAGGGAGAGAGAGGGCAGAGAGGGTACCTGCTCCTGCTCCTCGAGGCGATGCAGTGGCGATCCAGGTAGTGGCGATCGAGGCGATGAAGACGAAGACCACGGGCGCTCCTCCTCCACGGGCGCTGGTGCACAAGGGCGCTCCTCCTCCTCCATGCCTGCTCTTCCTCCACGCCTGCTCCTCCTCCACGGCCGGTGCTCCTCCTCCGGCGGCTGCTAGCTAGGTTTCGTCGCGCGAGAGAACGAGGGAGTTGGCTAAGTGTGGTTTGGGGAAATTTCGCTAAGTGTTGGACGCTACTTCTGTGCCTAACAGCCATATTCTATGGAGCATCACCGCAACCGTGCGCCACAGGAATATGTGAGCGTACTGTGTAGCCACATATGCGGGGCCACATGTCATTGGATGGAAGGAATTTCTATGGCGCATCCCTTTGGCGATGCGCCGCAGAATTGAGAGAATTCCGTGGCCCACCATGCACGACCGTGCGCCATAGAATTGTGTGTAAAAATAAAATAAAAAGAAAACACTTCGTATGTTGACAAATGTGTGTTAATAGCCTATTAGTTTGGCTGTGAGGTAAATAACCCTAGACTCATGGGTTCGAATCCAGGTGTTGCCCCACATTTTTTTAATATTTTATTTAATTAGTTACCATTAAAGAAAGAAAAAAAACACATTTATTAGTAGAATATTTTTTATTTAGCGTCTATTCACAATCTTGTCTCACATACACATGCACATATATACACACAAAAGTCTTCTTTGTCTCGGTTCTGATCTAGCTTAGCGTCTCTTTCCCTTTTTGTTGGCGACTGAATACTTTATGCCGGCCACCTTGACCTTTCTTCGCGTGAACGGACAACCTTGGGTAGGTAGGGATATCTTCCTTCTTACTTTACCAGTAGTAGGCATGTTGAAGTGTTTGTCGAACTCCTCCTCAATCTTCGGATCACCGTTCTTGTCCAAATCTTCCTCGTTGGCGTCTCCTTCCATTCCGATGATGCTCCTCTTTCCCCTCCTACAACAACACGGCTAGGCCATGACGGGTCGGTGATAAATAAGCATTGGTCAAGTTGTCTAGCGAGTACCCATGGCTCATTTTTCGCGGATGTGTTCTTCGATTTGGCATCGGGTATAACCATGGTGGTGAAATACCGTCCTTCTTTCTTGACATTCTTGGCCCATCTCACACGGAACATTGACAACACCGTCTCTCCTCAGTAGTTGACTCCCATATCTCCTCGATATTTCCGAAGTATCTTTCCTTGACATTAGTCTCGTCATCGCCATATGATAGCATAGTTACTCCTGAGTTTTGATTTTCGCTACTCATGTCCTTGTCCTCGGTGGAGAATCTGTAACCGGAGATGTCGTACCCCTAATAGGTCCTTACGTTCTGCCCGAGGCCCTGTGATAATGTGTATATGGGTTCTTCATCTTCCGTAGAAGGCATTTTTCTCCATGCTTCAATCAGTTGAATTTTCTTCAACCAACGCGTGAAGCCGTATTTGTGCTCTTTGGTTACGTCTCCCATCTTCCTTGGCCCGCCCATTTCGCTATAATTCTAGTTGATTAAGCTTTTATGCTCTTCCACGAAAGGCTCGATCAATTTTAAGTGTTGTAACGCGACCTGGTGAGCCCTTTCAAAGTCGTCGCGTCGTTTCTAAATGCCGACATGGACATCGCGGCAGCCCTCGCGGTGATCGACTCCAGTGAGCCTGCCGAGGTGTGTCCTGGTGGATAGTACGACATCCTGGTCGTCCTTGGTGCTTAGGTAATTGTCGCAGAAGGAGATGCACTCGTTGGTTAGAAATCCTTAGGCCATGCTTGCGTCTCGACGGGCCCTGTTGCGAACGTATCCTTCAGAACACCATTCTGCCTTTCCATCGGCATCATGTAGTGCAGGAACGTCGGGCCGAGATTCCTGATGTCATCAACGACATGAAGAAGGAGATGGACACATATATCACAGAATGCCGGCGGGAAGTAAATCTCGAGCTCGCATAGTATCACCACGATCTCATCCTGTAGCATCTTGAGTTGCCTCACGCCGATCGACTTCCGGGTGATAACGTCGAAAAAGTTGCAAAGGTCAAACAACGTATCACGGACGTGCTCGTCCATTATCCCTCGGATCGCAACAGGAAGTATCTGCGTCATGAGCACGTGACAATCGTGAGACTTCATCCCGGTGGACATTTTCTTCGCTAAGTCCAGATATATATCTGCTTATACTCCCTGAGTATCCGTGAGGAACTTTGACTTCTAGGAGGCACCTGAAAAACTGCTCAAGCTCCGGCGGACTCAATGTGAAGCAGGCAGCAGGAAGCACCACCGTGTTCTTCTTTGCCTTTTTGCGGGGACGTTGCGTCCCTTCCGTCTTATCCTCATCATCATCACTATCGGCGGGGACCTGTACATTTTTCCTAATGCCAAAATGTTTCAGATCGTATCTTGCTTTCGGCCCATCCTTGGACTTTTCCGAATTTCAAATAGTGCCAAGAAGACTCTCCGCAACGTTCTTCGTAATGTGCATCACATCGAGGCTATGAGGTGTGTGGAGGACCGGCCAGTACTCCAAGTCGTGGAAAACAGACCTCGCTTTCCATACACCAAGCAGCGGCTCTTGCTTGGGTCGCTTCTTTCCCGGCGAAGGGCACTCATCCCAATTTTTCAGAAGCTCGTCGATTTCTGCGCCGCTCCTCGTGCGCGGGGCTCCATCGGGCTCGTCTTTACCATTGAACAACTCACCGCGTTTTCTCCATGGGTGATTCAGGCGAAACCAGCTTCGAGCCCCTGGGTACACGGTTTTTGAAGACCCAGAATCCCTGGGTAGTTGGAGATGCGGGGTGCCGTCCATGCACTTCACGCAGCCGCAGAATCCCTGGCCGGCCTAGGCAGATACATACGCGTAACCAGGATAGTCCGTGACCGTCGTGAGAAACGCGGCTCTCATATGGAAATAATCTCTAGTGTAGGCGTCCCACGTACGGGGTGGCGTCTTCCACAACGTATCTAACTCATCTTTCAGCAGCCCGAGATACAAATGCATGTCGACACCTGGTTGTTTTGGCCCCTGGATGAGAATACTCAAGTGTATGTACTTTTGCTTGGTGCACAGCCACGGGGGTAACTTGTAAGGCCATACAAACACGGGTCAGCTGCTATGCGTGCTACTCTAGTTTCCGAACGGATTGAGTCCATCGGTGCTCATACCCAGCCTGACGTTCCTCGCGTCGCCCCCGAAACTCGGGAAAGCTATGTCCAATGCTTCCCACTGGGCAGCGTCTGCAGGATGTGTCATGATATAGCCCTTCTCCGGATCTTCTTCCGGCATCTCCCTTTCCGCGTGCCATTGCATGAGCTTTGCTTCCTTAGGGTACACGTAGTACCGCTGAAGACGGGGAGTGATAGGAAAGTACCATACCACTTTTCGAGGAACTTTCTTGTTGTTGGTTCCACTCTTGTATCGTTCGTGGCCGCACTTCAGACATGTGGTTTTATCCTTGTACTACCCCCGATAAATTACACAATCATTGATGCAGGCGTGGAATTTTTCATGAGGTAGGTCAAGAGGGCACACGACTTTCTTAGCCTCGTTGATACTACTTGGCAATGTGTTCGCCTCGGGAAGGCGGCCGTGCCAGAATTTCATGTTCTTGTTGAAGCTCGAGTCGGTCCATTTGTTTTGCGTCTTCATCTCAGAGCAACAAGTGTTACATGCAAGCGCGTATCCTTGGGGCGGCACCCAGGAAACAACGGAGTCACCCCATCTATCTCCATTTGCGCTAGCTTGGCTTTCTCCCTAGTTTCAGCTTTGTCGTTGCTCCTCTCCTTGAGCAGCAGATTCTGAACATGAGAGTCCCGCAAGGCCAAAATTAGCGGGGTCTTCGTGTTCAGGCCTTCATCGTCATGTTGATCTTGTCCGCAGACATATCCTTCTTCATGATTATCTTCTTCGCCGTCATTTCCTTCTTCACCTCGCTCGCCTTTTCTTCATGCACACCTTTTGCTGCCGATGCCACGTGGTTGTGGTCGTCAATGAAACCGCGTCTGAGAAGGTGCTCCTCCAATTGTCCGGAATCAGGGTCAATGCAGTGAACGAGTTTGCATGATCGACACGGACATCTTATCTTCCGCCGGTTGCACCAAATCATGTCTGCCTTCGCGTCTTTCTTGTATCTAGCGATTCGAGCAGAGCTCATTTCTAGTACCATGGTTGCCTGCACACACATAGAGAGCAGAAAATTAGAACCACAACATGCCTTGTCGCCGGAAAAATTCGTCATGACCTCTCCTATAAGTAGGACATATGGGGTAGTGCAAAATTTTGCCGAAATGGAAGTGAATCAACATTTTGGCAAGCATCCATGCACCATGGCCGCCCGCGCGCGACAATCGGTCCACCTGCATGCATGACAAGCACCCATACACACCGATGGCCACATAAGACATGCGCATATGCACCTCCAACTATACTCACCTAGTAGATTTGATACCGAGACGCGAAAAGAGCGAGTAGGGAGGGACCGGAGTATAGATGGAGGATAGGGCTTCCCCTCAACAACAAGAAACCTCCCCAACAATTATATACCAAACAAATTAGGTTCACCTACCAAAAATGGAGTATTAAATGTGTAAAATAGGAGGGGAGAGAAGGGGGGCCGAGTTAGCAAGACACTTGGGAATGAAATGAGGGAGGGAGAGAGGGGGGCTGCCATCTTTATGTGCACAATCCACTTTTTTGTGGCGCGCCCGTAGGATATTCTGTGGCTCACTGCTGGGCTGCGCCACAGAAAAGCTACATTCTCTGGCGCACAGAGACACGTGCACCACAGAATTACCATATTCTGTGGCGCACCACTGACCCTGCGCCATAAAAACAGCTAGTCTGACAGCCAGATCAATGATTGGTGCGGGCCCCCACAGTCTTTTTGTGGCGCACAAGGGATTCGTGCGCCACAGAACTGTTGTTTTCTGTGCCGCACCATAGGCCGTGCGCCACAGAATTTGTTTACTATGGCGCATGGGTGAATGGTGCACCACAGAACCTCGTCCATACAAAGGAACTTCCCTACTAGTGACCTACGGATACGTCCATTTTTCATCACTATTTTATATTGTTGTTTTCTGTTATTCGTCGCATTTCATCTTATGATGCATTACTTATGTTATTTCATCTTATTTTGCATGTTTGATAATTATTTCAGAATAAACACCAGGACCAGAAATCTGATGGAGAAAAACACCGTCAGGATACCCTATTTCAGAAGATCATAAGAGGAAGGGGACATCGGAGAGGTCTTAGAAGTTCAGAAGAGGAAGCCATCCGTAAGGGGAGCCAGACGGGGCCACCAGGGGTCGCGCCGCTAGGTGGTGTGGCCACCCTGGCCCACCTCTGGTCGCCTCTTTTCGCGTACGTGACCCCCAGGTAACCCTAAGCCCCAGAACATCATCGAGGAAATATTCCACCGCTGCCTCGGGGCGTAAAACAACAGAGAGAGAAAAGCTCCCCAGCAGGGAGAAATGACAGAAATCTGCCGGGGAAATTCCTCCCCGGAGAGGGCAAATCATCGCCATCGTCAATGTCATCACTCCGGGCTTCATCAAGATCATCATATTCATCTTCCTCAACAACAGCACCATCACCCTCACCGTCCACCTTCATCCCACGGTATCAATTAGGGGTCTTTATTGTTGTTTTCCAGTAGATTTCTCTCGTGGTGTGGATTACTTGTTAGTAGATGATGCTTGTGAGATTTATCGGTGTTTGCACTCAGTGACCAGATTGTTATTACCCTTATATCACCTTTGATTATGATCCATGTGATGTCTTGTGAGTAGCTCGTTTGATTCTTGAGGACATAGGAGAAGTCATGATGTTAGTAGTGAAATTATGTTGAAGTAATATCTATATGGTTTGATATTTAAGTTGTGGTGTTATTCTTCTAGTGGTGTCATGTGTATGTCGACTAGATGACACTTCACCTTTATGGGCCTAGGAGGATGCATTGTGTATTTGTCTACTAATTGTGGGGTTGCCGGAGTGATAGAAACCTAAACCCCCGTTAGGAAACCGATGCACGAGGGAGTGTATGATCACGTAGTTTAAGGTCGTGGTTAGATTTATCTTAATTACTTTTTATATTTGCGGATGCTTATAAGGGGTATCATCACAAGTATGTATTAGTCCTACTTGGGCGGTGCATTAGCATAGGTTCACCCACACAACACCTATCAAAACAATAAATATTAATTAACTGTATGAAGCAAAAGCACTTGACGAGATTCCCATGTGTCCTCGAGAACGTTTATTCATCATAAGTAAAACAACCGGCTTGTACTTTGCTCTCAAAAGGATTGGGCCACTGGCTGCAATTATTATTACTATCTTTTATTTACTTGCACTTTATTTATCTGCTATAACAAAAACCACCAAAACATGTTTGCTAGTGTTTAAAGTGAATCCTCTATCCAACCTGCTTGTCAGCACCTTCTGCTCCTCGTTGGGTTCGACACCCTTATTTATGGAAAGTATTACGATACACCCCTAATACTTGTTCGTCACTAGTAAGATTTTTCCTACTAGTGTGTGGGTCAACAAGACTATTTTCTGGCGCCATTGCCGGGGAGTGAAGCGCTATTGGTAAGTGAATTGGTAAGAGAAAGTTCTATTGTGAGTGTTGTTTTTATTTCCGTACGTTCTTTTATTTTACTATGGATAGTCTGCATGGTTATTTGTTTAAGTTCACTACTATTACTGCTAGGGTAGTAGATGACTCGTTATCTGCTGAATTGGATCCTATAAAATACCTATGAAAATTGTTGGAAGTGTTATGGATAACTGCTATTATGGAGATGGAATTGTCCATCTCGGTGATCATTTGCGCTTTATACATGAATTATGTGAGTTATTCAGGTGTGCAGGTATTACAATGGATCAAGTTAAAAGGAAATTATTCTCTTTATCGCTGAAAGTCAAAGCTGCAGAATGGTTTGAAAAGCTGAAGAATGGTCAATCTATTGAATGGGAGGAAATTGTACCTCTCTTTTATTTTAAATTCTATCCTCCCAGTGAGATTCATAAAATTGGAATCAAATATATAATTTTTGGCCTCATGACGGAGAGAGTATTGCCCAAGCATGGGGGGGAATGAAGTTATTAATGCTTAAATACCCCGTTCATGAGCTCCTAGGTAATATTGTTATCAATATTTTTTATGCAAGGCTTTCTCTTCATGGTAAGGATTTATTGGATGCTTCTTGTTCTGGATCATTCACACTTATGAAGGAAGAAGCTAAATGGGACCTTCTTGATCGTATTCAAGAAAGAATTGAAGGATGGGAGAATGAAAAAGGTACAAATTTAGGTATAAATTACGATTATGAATGCATTAAAGCTTTTATTTGAACCGATGATTTCTATAATGTTAGTGCTGTTTGCGGTCTTGATTCTCAATTTTTTGCAAATTGTCTTACAGCCTTTGCTTCCTACCTTGTTATTCCCAAAAAGGAGTTGAACAAGTATCATGCACCTAATAAAGATATTGTTAATTGTGCTCCTGCTAGAAACGTAAAAGTTCATGTTGGTAATCCTGTTGTGCCTGAACCTTACATTGAGAAAATGCATTTCCCTGATAAAGTAAAGGAACATTCTATTATAGCTAGTGTGGTTAACAAAAGTATAAAGAAACCTATTGAACCGCATGAACAAATAACTATAGAACCTACAGTAGCTATGGTTATGGATCTTGTTTCTGAAAATGTCGAAGATGGACACATTGTCTTCTGTGAGGATGCTTCTAATATTATTTCACATCCTCATAGACCTAAGAAAACAAGTGTGCATGTGCTTTCTGTTAAGATTGGTGATCATTTCTATTCTGGTTTATGTGATATTGGTGCAAGTTCTAGTGCAATTCCTTCGAGCTTTATAAAGAGATCATGCATGAAATTGGTTCTTGTGAACTTCAAGATATTGATGTTGATATTCAACTTGCTAATAGAGAAACTGTCTTTTGGATTGGTATTGTTAGATATGTGGAAGTTTTATGTGGTAAATCTAAATATCCTACTGATTTCCTAATACTGGGTAAAGCTGCTAGTAAAACTTGTACTATTATTTTTGGTAGACCTTTCTTGAACACTTGTGGTGCTGTTATAGATTGTAGGAGCGATAAAATATTGACTAAATTTGATGGAAAATCTTATGAGTTTAATCTCTAAATTTGTTAGAGCTCCTTATGAAGATGAATTTCCTAATGAAAACTTTAGAGTTTAACAACTTGCTTCTATTTCTCTTGCCCCTAAAAATGCTTTGCAGCAATACAGGGAGGAGCATGAAAGTGAGGTCTTTATGGAAGAAATAAATGAGATTTACGATATTCTTATTTGTCAACCAGTGATGCTGAGACACAATTTACCTGTGGAGGATTTGGGTACCACATTACCACCCAAGGAGGATCTTGTTTTCGATTAAAAACATTTACCTGATGATCTTAAATACGCCTACATTGATGATAAGAAAATATATCTTGTTATTATTAGTTCTAAACTTTCAGGTGGAGAAGAGGAAAGATTATTGGGGATATTGAAGAAACACCATGGAGCTATTGGATATACTCTTGATGATTTAAAAAAGAAATTTCTCCTACTATATGTCAGCATGTTATGAATATTGAACCAGATGCATAGCCGTTAGTTGGAGATCAACGCCCTTTAATTCCTAAGATGAAGGAAGTGGTAAGAAATGAGGCATTAAAACTCCTTGATGCTGGTATTAGTCTCGATATTTCCGAAGTATCTTTCCTTGACATTAGTCTTGTCATCGCCATATGATAGCATAGTTACTCCTGAGTTTTGATTTTCGCTACTCATGTCCTTGTCCTCGGTGGAGAATCTGTAACCGGAGATGTCGTACCCCTAATAGGTCCTTACATTCTGCCCGAGGCCCTGTGATAAGGTGTATATGAGTTCTTCATCTTCCGTAGAAGGCATTTTTCTCCATGCTTCAATCAGTTGAATTTTCTTCAACCAACGCGTGAAGCCGTAGTTGTGCTCTTTGGTTACGTCTCCCATCTTCCTTGGCCCGCCCATTTCGATATAATTCTAGTTGATTAAGCTTTTATGCTCTTCCACGAAAGGCTCGATCAATTTTAAGTGTTGTAACGCGACCTGGTGAGCCCTTTCAAAGTCGTCGCGTCGTTTCTAAATGCCGACATGGACATCGCGGCAGCCCTCGCGGTGATAGACTCCAGTGAGCCTGCCAAGGTGCGTCCTGGTGGATAGTACGACATCCTGGTCGTCCTTGGTGCTTAGGTAATTGTCGCAGAAGGAGATGCACTCGTTGGTTAGAAATCCTTAGGCCATGCTTGCGTCTGGACGGGCCCTGTTGCGAACGTATCCTTTCAGGACACCATTCTGCCTTTCCATCGGCATCATGTAGTGCAGGAACGTCGGGTCGAGATTCCTGATGTCATCAGCGACATGAAGAAGGAGATGGACACATATATCACAGAATGCCGGCGGGAAGTAAATCTCGAGCTCGCATAGTATCACCACGATCTCATCCTGTAGCATCTTGAGCTGCCTCACGCCGATCGACTTCCGGGTGATAACGTCAAAAAAGTTGCAAAGGTCAAACAACGTATCACGGACGTGCTCGTCCATTATCCCTCGGATCGCAACGGGAAGTATCTGCGTCATGAGCACGTGACAATCGTGAGACTTCATCCCGGTGAACATTTTCTTTGCTAAGTCCAGATATATATCTGCTTATACTCCCTGAGTATCCGTGAGGAACTTTGACTTCTAGGAGGCACCTGAAAAACTGCTCAAGCTCCGGCGGACTCAATGTGAAGCAGGCAGCAGGAAGCACCACCGTGTTCTTCTTAGCCTTTTTGCGGGGACGTTGCGTCCCTTCCGTCTTATCCTCATCATCATCACTATCGGCGGGGACCTGTACATTTTTCCTAATGCAAAATGTTTCAGATCGTATCTTGCTTTCGGCCCATCCTTGGACTTTTCCGAATTTCAAATAGTGCCAAGAATACTCTCCGCAACGTTTTTCGTAATGTGCATCACATCGAGGCTATGAGGTGTGTGGAGGACCGGCCAGTACTCCAAGTCGTGGAAAACAGACCTCGCTTTCCATACACCAAGCAGTGGCTCTTGCTTGGGTCGCTTCTTTCCCGGCGAAGGGCACTCATCCCAATTTTTCAGAAGCTCGTCGATTTCTGCGCCGCTCCTCGTGCGTGGGGCTCCATTGGGCTCGTCTTTACCATTGAACAACTCACCGCGTTTTCTCCATGGGTGATCCAGGCGAAACCAGCTTCGAGCCCCTGGGTACACGGTTTTTGAAGACCCAGAATCCCTTGGTAGTTGGAGATGCGGGGTGCCGTCCATGCACTTCACGCAGCCGCAGAATCCCTGGCCGGCCTAGGCAGATACATACGCGTAACCAGGATAGTCCGTGACCGTCGTGAGAAACTCGGCTCTCATATGGAAATAATCTCTAGTGTAGGCGTCCCACGTACGGGGTGGCGTCTTCCACAACGTATCTAACTCATGTTTCAGCAGCCCGAGATACAAATGCATGTCGACACCTAGTTGTTTTGGCCCCTGGATGAGAATACTCAAGTGTATGTACTTTTGCTTGGTGCACAGCCACAGGAGTAACTTGTAAGGCCATACAAACACGGGTCAGCTGCTATGCGTGCTACTCTAGTTTCCGAACGGATTGAGTCCATCGGTGCTCATACCCAGCCTGACGTTCCTCGCGTCGCCCCCGAAACTCGGGAAAGCTATGTCCAATGCTTCCCACTGGGCAGCGTCTGCAGGATGTGTCATGATATAGCCCTTCTCCGGATCTTCTTCCGGCATCTCCCTTTCCGCGTGCCATTGCATGAGCTTTGCTTCCTTAGGGTACACGTAGTACCACTGAAGACGGGGAGTGATAGGAAAGTACCATACCACTTTTCGAGGAACTTTCTTGTTGTTGGTTCCACTCTTGTATCGTTCGTGGCCGCACTTCAGACATGTGGTTTTGTCCTTGTACTCCCCCCGATAAATTACACAATCATTGATGCAGGCGTGGAATTTTTCGTGAGGTAGGTCAAGAGGGCACACGACTTTCTTAGCCTCGTTGATACTACTTGGCAATGTGTTCGCCTCGGGAAGGCGGCCGTGCCAGAATTTCATGTTCTTGTTGAAGCTCGAGTCGGTCCATTTGTTTTGCGTCTTCATCTCAGAGCGACAAGTGTTACATGCAAGCGCGTATCCTTGGGGCGGCACCCAGGAAACAACGGAGTCACCCCATCTATCTCCATTTGCGCTAGCTTGGCTTTCTCCCTAGTTGCAGCTTTGTCGTTGCTCCTCTCCTTGAGCAGCAGATTCTGAACATGAGAGTCCCGCAAGGCCAAAATTAGCGGGGTCTTCGTGTTCAGGCCTTCATCGTCATGTTGATCTTGTCCGCAGACATATCCTTCTTCATGATTATCTTCTTCGCCGTCATTTCCTTCTTCACCTCGCTCGCCTTTTCTTCATGCACACCTTTTGCTGCCGATGCCACGTGGTTGTGGTCGTCATGAAACCGCGTCTGAGAAGGTGCTCCTCCAATTGTCCGGAATCAGGGTCAATGCAGTGAACGAGTTTGCATGATCGACACGGACATCTTATCTTCCGCCGGTTGCACCAAATCATGTATGCCTTCGCGTCTTTCTTGTATCTAGCGATTCGAGCAGAGCTCATTTCTAGTACCATGGTTGCCTGCACACACATAGAGAGCAGAAAATTAGAACCACAACATGCCTTGTCGCCGGAGAAATTCGTCATGACCTCTCCTATAAGTAGGACATATGGGGTAGTGCAAAATTTTGCCGAAATGGAAGTGAATCAACATTTTGGCAAGCATCCATGCACCATGGCCGCCCGCGCGCGACAATCGGTCCACCTGCATGCATGACAAGCACCCATACACACCGATGGCCACATAAGACATGCGCATATGCACCTCCAACTATACTCACCTAGTAGATTTGATACCGAGACGCGAAAAGAGCGAGTAGGGAGGGACCGGAGTATAGATGGAGGATAGGGCTTCCCCTCAACAACAAGAAACCTCCCCAACAATTATATACCAAACAAATTAGGTTCACCTACCAAAAATGGAGTATTAAATGTGTAAAATAGGAGGGGAGAGAAGGGGGGCCGAGTTAGCAAGACACTTGGGAATGAAATGAGGGAGGGAGAGAGGGGGGCTGCCATCTTTATGTGCACAATCCACTTTTTTGTGGCGCGCCCGTAGGATATTCTGTGGCTCACTGCTGGGCTGCGCCACACAAAAGCTACATTCTCTGGCGCACAGAGACACGTGCACCACAGAATTACCATATTCTGTGGCGCACCACTGACCCTGCGCCATAAAAATAGCTAGTCTGACAGCCAGATCAATGATTGGTGCGGGCCCCCACAGTCTTTTTGTGGCGCACAAGGGATTCGTGCGCCACAGAACTGTTGTTTTCTGTGCCGCACCATAGGCCGTGCGCCACAGAATTTGTTTACTATGGCGCATGGGTGAATGGTGCACCACAGAACCTCGTCCATACAAAGGAACTTCCCTACTAGTGACCTACTGATACGTCCATTTTTCATCACTATTTTATATTGTTGTTTTCTGTTATTCGTCGATACATTTCATCTTATGATGCATTACTTATGTTATTTCATCTTATTTTGCATGTTTGATAATTATTTGAGAATAAACACCAGGACCAGAAATCTGATGGAGAAAAACACCGTCAGGATACCCTATTTCAGAAGATCATAAGAGGAATGGGACATCGGAGAGGTCTTAGAAGTTCAGAAGAGGAAGCCATCCGTAAGGGGAGCCAGACGGGGCCACCAGGGGTCGCGGCGCTAGGTGGTGTGGCCACCCTGGCCCACCTCTGGTCGCCTCTTTTCGTGTACGTGACCCCCAGGTAACCCTAAGCCCCAGAACATCATCGAGGAAATATTCCGCCGCTGCCTCGGGTCGTAAAACAACAGAGAGAGAAAAGCTCCCCAGCAAGGAGAAATGACAGAAATCTGCCGGGGAAATTCCTCCCCGGAGAGGGCAAATCGTCGCCATCGTCAATGTCATCACTCCGAGCTTCATCAAGATCATCATCTTCATCTTCCTCAACACCAGCACCATCACCCTCACCGTCCACCTTCATCCCCGGTATCAATTATGTGACGCCCCGGGATCGGGCACTATGCAGATTTCAGCATTCCCGCCAAATCCACATAATAACCGATACCAGGTTGCCATTTATGATAACATTACAATAGTTCACGAATATCCCACAATTACAACAGAAACAGATAGATACAAGATGACTCAACGAGCCGGGGTTACAACTGATACAATACAAAGATCCAAATAACAGCGGAAGAAACAAAACATCGTCCGTCTACGGACAAGATCCAAATTGGACTAAGAGTCCTGAAGATAACCGAAGGCGTCCAATCCCTGCCCAGGCCAAGCCGGAGGGATTCCCAAGCTAACGTCGTCAGACTTCAAACCTGTTGACTGCAATTTGGAATTTGCAGCCACGAAAGAGATTCGTGGGTCAGTACGGTTAAGTACTGGCAAGGGGGACAAAGCCCATACTCACAAGAATACCGGCGTAGCCAATCATCACAAGATACAAATACTTTAGGATCAACGGAAAGGAAGGGGTTATGGCAAATAAGCGACAGCAGGCTGCACTAACCAACTACAGAGATTCTATTACTTCCAACTATCAGAAAGGAGATAAGATCGAGGGATAGTAACCAACTGAAAGATAACTTCAAACAAACCCATCCTGGATCTCGCCCCTTATCCGAAGAAGCAATCCGAGGATAACTCACACCGTGGTATTAAAGATGAGTCAAGTTATTGTGTGAATAACCTATTACTAGTCAAGTTATTAATCATTGGGTGAAACATGATTGATCATTATGTTGAAGTTGTCCTGAGTACTTGTTAGCCAGTACTTTCACCAAGTAATCCATAACCGCGGAAAACACGGCTTCTCGAGAAGATTTACCCTGCAGGGGTGCACCATAGCAACCGTACTCATGAATATCCCGCCAGATGGGATGCCTCCCACCAAGCGGGGCACTCAACACAATCCAACCCTTCTTCGCATCAAGCCCAAAGCACCGCGTGCTGTGCGTGCGCGGCTAATCGAGCCCCACGAAGAAAAGGGGACCCTCATAGCACTGGAAGACCACGCCGCCCTAAATGCCGACTACGAAAGTTCCACCCGGGTACCAAGGGCTCGCAAGATCATGCATGCAGCAAATGGAAAGCCCGAACTAGTACGGCGATTTGGACGAGATGCGAATCGAGTCAAACTGAGGGGGAGCCCATACTCCCCAAATGCGGGTAGTGCGCTCATCATGGATCAGTAGACAAGACCCTTTTCCTAATTAGGGGTCGACACTAGCGGGCCTCAAAACCACCCTGGGCCTCCCGCCGGTGCCTTATCGTCAAAATTATTATTAACATTAGCATTATCAGGATTGATTGATTAACATTCGAGCCCCCGGTACGATACTAAAAGAGTACGATAGTACAAGAAGTAACCGACAACGAGCTCGAGCAAAAGCAACCCTAAGCAAGATAGTAAGGCACAGGCTCAAGCAAAGGTTATAGGAGTGGAGGTGAGACAATATCAAGGTTAAGGGATTCATGTGATGGGTTCATAACAGAAACAACTACCACTAAGGCTAGCAGAAAAGAATCAACGGAAAGAATCGGTAACAAGTGATGAAAGGCAGCCATGTGGCATGCAAGTGAGTATACTTGCCTGAGATCCCGCAAGGTAGCAGAACTTGTCGTTGCTCACATCATCTCAACGTCCTATCCGAGAAGAAGCAACGAACCTCGAACAAACACCGGATGCAACAATTACTACTACGGCAAAAGATCCAGCATGATCAAGATATGGATGCATGACAATTTAATTGATGCATAGAAATAAACTAGTTGACAAGATAAACAGATTTAAAGGGACCCATATGCAATTTGAGTTGCATATGAAAAGCCCAGGGATTTTGGTTAGGTTATTTGTTTTCCAACTAATCAACAGGTGCTGGTGGTTTAGTATGATGCATGCAAAAGGGAAACAGCAAAATAACAACATTAGAATCAATTTAAGATAGGGTGTAGCAATTTAGAATTTTATTATTAACTTAGGGAATTTTGGGTGCCTTAAAGGGAACACACAAGTATTTGTTGTTTCAACCATTTAAAATGTTCAAAACAAATAACAAAGTTGATATTTGAAAAGAACATCAAATTTTAGTTGGATTACATGTTTCACATTTTGAAATTGGACTTAGGATTAGTTAATTATGAATTAAACAATATTAAACAATTTTTAATTGAATTAAACAAGATTTGAATTGTTTAGGCAATTTAAATTATTCAAACCATGAAACAAAATTTATATTTGAAAAGGTTATTCAAAATGGTATGGAAAACATATTTTATTTGCATTATTTGGAAATAGTATGAATTATTTATGAATTATTGCAAATTACAATTGAATTATTCGAATTCAAATTTGAATTGCATTTTGAAAGTTCAAAACAGAAAACAAAAAGCATATTTGAAAAGTTCAGGAAATTTGGATTGGAAAACATATAAAATTTGTGTTATTTGGATGTGTGGTTTGGAAATTAGGAGCATTTGAAGTTAGGGGTATTTCTAGAATTTGCAGGGACTTGTTTGTGCTGGAAACAGATGGTGGAGGACTCCGGTGCAAAAACAGAAAAGGCAGGGGCCTGGATACGAAATCACCAGATCCAGATCTGGATCTGGGCGAATTGCACCCAGGCAGAGCCAGCCACAGAGGCTGACCTGCGGGGCCAGCGCCACGCGGCTGCTGACAAGGCGGGAGGGGTCACCGACGGGTGGACCCGCCACCGCGCGGAAATAAATCTCGCAAAAAGAGGGGTTGCGCGTCCGCGGGGACTCGATCCCGGGACCGCTTGCTGCACGCCAAGGAACGGAACCACTGCAGCGTTGAATCGTTGCTGTTTGCATGCGTTACTGACGGAGGAAAACATAGCTCATCGCCTGAGTTAACTGAACTCGCCAGCGTTTCCCTTCTGAACCTGTCGGAACAGAAGCATCGATCGATGGCCGATCTCCGGTGGCCACGGCGGGGGGGGGATGCTGGCGATGTGCGTCGTGTGGATGTGCGCTGGTGCCTCGAGGAAACAGGGGGAGAGGGGAAGAGGCATGCGGACGCTCACCTCGTTTCTGCCTGGCGAGGAGGTGTGGTCGCTGCCGTGGTACAGGTACGGTGCGCCGCTGCCGGCGACGGGGCGGCCACTCCGGGCTCTCCCGTCGTGAGGCGAGTGGACGGTGAGCATCAGGAGACATCGCCGTTTCCATTTCCCTCACCAACCGCTCCTCGAGGTGGACAGGCTACCGGCAGCGATTGGAGGAAGGTGGCCTTCGGTGGTGATGAACGGTGGTTGGGTGCGGTTCAGATAGGTTCAGACAAAGAGGAAATAGCAGAGAGGAGGGGAGCTAGATAGGACGGCGGCGATGGGAAGGAGGGCTAGGGTTTTCGGTGGGTAGCTAGATATAGGTGAGAGGAGGCCTAGTACGGCAGCTCATCCAGAGGTGGAAGGGGTTGATCGAGGGTCCTGGTTCTGTCGTACAGCCATGACAGTGATCGGAGGAAGAAAAGGACGACAGGTGGGGAGGGGGTGCTGGGCTGGAAAAGGTTAGTGGGCTGGGCTGAGAGGGAAAAGGGCTGCTCCCTCTCCTTGGGATTTCCTTGTTATTATATTTTTTTTTGTAAAAGGAATAAGAGGGAGAGAGAGAAAGGATAGGATTTTGGGGTGGTTTATGTTAGGCAATATTTTATAAATTTCAAAGCAGGAAAATAAAAGCAATGCTAACATAGATTCCAAATTCTTTTGAACCATTAGTTTGATTTTCAAATTGGTATTTGAATTTCAAATAGGGTTTGGGGTTTTATTTTACATGAAATGTTTTATTAATTTGCAAACAACAAATCAAAGCAAAGGTTAGTTTAATGATTTCAAAATTGGTATATTAGTTTGAGGTTTAAGTGGTTGGTGAAATTTCAAATAATGTTTTGATTTTTGGGAATTGTGGAAATAACAAGGTTTTATTTAACAAGCTCAAGCAACAATACCAACATTATTGAATTCAAATTGTTTTGAAAAAAAAAAAAAAAAAAAAACAGAATGCAATGCTCATGTGATGCATATGATGCAAGCAAAAACAAAACAAACACTCTCTAATAGGGTAACACCCCAGGTGTTACAGACGACACCACTAACAAGGGATTGCGCCCTCGCAATCCACCTGCTAACCCGGGAGGGGAAAGAAGTTCGACTATCGTTTCTTCGTGCTTCCAGTTGATCTCCTCGACACCACTAACAAGGCCTTCTCGACACCACTAACAAGGGATTCTTGCTGGGAGTGATGACGATATTCTTCCACCAGGAATCTTCCGATGATCGAACCTATTAGGGTAAAGGCTCAGAAAACGTCCACCCACGTGGGATCCTAACACTTTGAAAGATAGACAAGGAGGGAAAACTCCAAAACAAAATAAGATGGGATGGGAATAGAATAGAGATAAGGAGAAAACAAGAATCCTATTGAGATGTTTTTCCAAAATAGTTTAGCAGAACTAGTTTTCGACACTCTAGAAACAACGACCGTTAGCGAGGTTAACCTACAGGCTTTGCGGACCCGTTGCTTCGATAACCATTCGTATTGAAACAATCTCGGGAATCGGAACCAAGGCTCTGATACCATTTGTGACGCCCCGGGATCGGGCACTATGCAGATTTCAGCATTCCCGCCAAATCCACATAATAACCGATACCAGGTTGCCATTTATGATAACATTACAATAGTTCACGAATATCCCACAATTACAACAGAAACAGATAGATACAAGATGACTCAACGAGCCGGGGTTACAACTGATACAATACAAAGATCCAAATAACAGCGGAAGAAACAAAACATCGTCCGTCTACGGACAAGATCCAAATTGGACTAAGAGTCCTGAAGATAACCGAAGGCGTCCAATCCCTGCCCAGGCCAAGCCGGAGGGATTCCCAAGCTAACGTCGTCAGACTTCAAACCTGTTGACTGCAATTTGGAATTTGCAGCCACGAAAGAGATTCGTGGGTCAGTACGGTTAAGTACTGGCAAGGGGGACAAAGCCCATACTCACAAGAATACCGGCGTAGCCAATCATCACAAGATACAAATACTTTAGGATCAACGGAAAGGAAGGGGTTATGGCAAATAAGCGACAGCAGGCTGCACTAACCAACTACAGAGATTCTATTACTTCCAACTATCAGAAAGGAGATAAGATCGAGGGATAGTAACCAACTGAAAGATAACTTCAAACAAACCCATCCTGGATCTCGCCCCTTATCCGAAGAAGCAATCCGAGGATAACTCACACCGTATTAAAGATGAGTCAAGTTATTGTGTGAATAACCTATTACTAGTCAAGTTATTAATCATTGGGTGAAACATGATTGATCATTATGTTGAAGTTGTCCTGAGTACTTGTTAGCCAGTACTTTCACCAAGTAATCCATAACCGCGGAAAACACGGCTTCTCGAGAAGATTTACCCTGCAGGGGTGCACCATAGCAACCGTACTCATGAATATCCCGCCAGATGGGATGCCTCCCACCAAGCGGGGCACTCAACACAATCCAACCCTTCTTCGCATCAAGCCCAAAGCACCGCGTGCTGTGCGTGCGCGGCTAATCGAGCCCCACGAAGAAAAGGGGACCCTCATAGCACTGGAAGACCACGCCGCCCTAAATGCCGACTACGAAAGTTCCACCCGGGTACCAAGGGCTCGCAAGATCATGCATGCAGCAAATGGAAAGCCCGAACTAGTACGGCGATTTGGACGAGATGCGAATCGAGTCAAACTGAGGGGAGCCCATACTCCCCAAATGCGGGTAGTGCGCTCATCATGGATCAGTAGACAAGACCCTTTTCCTAATTAGGGGTCGACACTAGCGGCCTCAAAACCACCCTGGGCCTCCCGCCGGTGCCTTATCGTCAAAATTATTATTAACATTAGCATTATCAGGATTGATTGATTAACATTCGAGCCCCCGTACGATACTAAAAGAGTACGATAGTACAAGAAGTAACCGACAACGAGCTCGAGCAAAAGCAACCCTAAGCAAGATAGTAAGGCACAGGCTCAAGCAAAGGTTATAGGAGTGGAGGTGAGACAATATCAAGGTTAAGGGATTCATGTGATGGGTTCGTAACAGAAACAACTACCACTAAGGCTAGCAGAAAAGAATCAACGGAAAGAATCGGTAACAAGTGATGAAAGGCAGCCATGTGGCATGCAAGTGAGTATACTTGCCTGAGATCCCGCAAGGTAGCAGAACTTGTCGTTGCTCACATCATCTCAACGTCCTATCCGAGAAGAAGCAACGAACCTCGAACAAACACCGGATGCAACAATTACTACTACGGCAAAAGATCCAGCATGATCAAGATATGGATGCATGACAATTTAATTGATGCATAGAAATAAACTAGTTGACAAGATAAACAGATTTAAAGGGACCCATATGCAATTTGAGTTGCATATGAAAAGCCCAGGGATTTTGGTTAGGTTATTTGTTTTCCAACTAATCAACAGGTGCTGGTGGTTTAGTATGATGCATGCAAAAGGGAAACAGCAAAATAACAACATTAGAATCAATTTAAGATAGGGTGTAGCAATTTAGAATTTTATTATTAACTTAGGGAATTTTGGGTGCCTTAAAGGGAACCCACAAGTATTTGTTGTTTTCAACCATTTAAAATGTTCAAAACAAATAATAAAGTTGATATTTGAAAAGAACATCAAATTTTAGTTGGATTACATGTTTCACATTTTGAAATTGGACTTAGGATTAGTTAATTATGAATTAAACAATATTAAACAATTTTTAATTGAATTAAACAAGATTTGAATTGTTTAGGCAATTTAAATTATTCAAACCATGAAACAAAATTTATATTTGAAAAGGTTATTCAAAATGGTATGGAAAACATATTTTATTTGCATTATTTGGAAATAGTATGAATTATTTATGAATTATTGCAAATTACAATTGAATTATTCGAATTCAAATTTGAATTGCATTTTGAAAGTTCAAAACAGAAAACAAAAAGCATATTTGAAAAGTTCAGGAAATTTGGATTGGAAAACATATAAAATTTGTGTTATTTGGATGTGTGGTTTGGAAATTAGGAGCATTTGAAGTTAGGGGTATTTCTAGAATTTGCAGGGACTTGTTTGTGCTGGAAACAGATGGTGGAGGGACTCCGGTGCAAAAACAGAAAAGGCAGGGGCCTGGATACGAAATCACCAGATCCAGATCTGGATCTGGGCGAATTGCACCCAGGCAGAGCCAGCCACAGAGGCTGACCTGCGGGGCCAGCGCCACGCGGCTGCTGACAAGGCGGGAGGGGTCACCGACGGGTGGACCCGCCACCGCGCGGAAATAAATCTCGCAAAAAGAGGGGTTGCGCGTCCGCGGGGACTCGATCCCGGGACCGCTTGCTGCACGCCAAGGAACGGAACCACTTCAGCGTTGAATCGTTGCTGTTTGCATGCGTTACTGACGGAGGAAAACATAGCTCATCGCCTGAGTTAACTGAACTCGCCAGCGTTTCCCTTCTGAACCTGTCGGAACAGAAGCATCGATCGATGGCCGATCTCCGGTGGCCACGGCGGGGGGGATGCTGGCGATGTGCGTCGTGTGGATGTGCGCTAGTGCCTCGAGGAAACAGGGGGAGAGGGGAAGAGGCATGCGGACGCTCACCTCGTTTCTGCCTGGCGAGGAGGTGTGGTCGCTGCCGTGGTACAGGTACGGTGCGCCGCTGCCGGCGACGGCGCGGCCACTCCGGGCTCTCCCATCGTGAGGCGAGTGGACGGTGAGCATCAGGAGACATCGCCGTTTCCATTTCCCTCACCAACCGCTCCTCGAGGTGGACAGGCTACCGGCAGCGATTGGAGGAAGGTGGCCTTCGGTGGTGATGAACGGTGGTTGGGTGCGGTTCAGATAGGTTCAGACAAAGAGGAAATAGCAGAGAGGAGGGGAGCTAGATAGCACGGCGGCGATGGGAAGGAGGGCTAGGGTTTTCGGTGGGTAGCTAGATATAGGTGAGAGGAGGCCTAGTACGGCAGCTCATCCAGAGGTGGAAGGGGTTGATCGAGGGTCCTGGTTCTGTCGTACAGCCATGACAGTGATCGGAGGAAGAAAAGGACGACAGGTGGGGAGGGGGTGCTGGGCTGGAAAAGGTTAGTGGGCTGGGCTGAGAGGGAAAAGGGCTGCTCCCTCTCCTTGGGATTTCCTTGTTATTATATTTTTTTTGTAAAAGGAATAAGAGGGAGAGAGAGAAAGGATAGGATTTTGGGGTGGTTTATGTTAGGCAATATTTTTATTAAATTTCAAAGCAGGAAAATAAAAGCAATGCTAACATAGATTCCAAATTCTTTTGAACCATTAGTTTGATTTTCAAATTGGTATTTGAATTTCAAATAGGGTTTGGGGTTTTATTTTACATGAAATGTTTTATTAATTTGCAAACAACAAATCAAAGCAAAGGTTAGTTTAATGATTTCAAAATTGGTATATTAGTTTGAGGTTTAAGTGGTTGGTGAAATTTCAAATAATGTTTTGATTTTTGGGAATTGTGGAAATAACAAGGTTTTATTTAACAAGCTCAAGCAACAATACCAACATTATTGAATTCAAATTGTTTTGAAAAAAAAAAAAACAGAATGCAATGCTCATGTGATGCATATGATGCAAGCAAAAACAAAACAAACACTCTCTAATAGGGTAACACCCCAGGTGTTACAAATTAGGGGTCTTTATTGTTGTTTTCCAGTAGATTTCTCTCGTGGTGTGGATTACATGTTAGTAGATGATGCTTGTGAGATTTATCGGTGTTTGCACTCAGTGACCAGATTGTTATTACCCTTATATCACCTTTGATTATGATCCATGTGATGTCTCGTGAGTAGCTCGTTTGATTCTTGAGGACATGGGAGAAGTCATGATGTTAGTAGTGAAATTATGTTGAAGTAATATCTATATGGTTTGATATTTAAGTTGTGGTGTTATTCTTCTAGTGGTGTCATGTGTATGTCGACTAGATGACACTTCACCTTTATGGGCCTAGGAGGATGCATTGTGTATTTGTCTACTAATTGTGGGGTTGCCGGAGTGATAGAAACCTAAACCCCCGTTAGGAAACCGATGCACGAGGGAGTGTATGATCACGTAGTTTAAGTTCGTGGTTAGATTTATCTTAATTACTTTTTATATTTGCGGATGCTTATAAGGGGTATCATCACAAGTATGTATTAGTCCTAGTTGGGCGGTGCATTAGCATAGGTTCACCCACACAACACCTATCAAAACAATAAATATTAATCAACTGTATGAAGCAAAAGCATTTGACGAGATTCCCATGTGTCCTCGAGAACGTTTATTCATCATAAGTAAAACAACCGGCTTGTACTTTGCTCTCAAAAGGATTGGGCCACTGGCTGCAATTATTATTACTATCTTTTATTTACTTGCACTTTATTTATCTGCTATATCAAAAACCACCAAAACATGTTTGCTAGTGTTTAAAGTGAATCCTCTATCCAACCTGCTTGTCAGCACCTTCTTCTCCTCGTTGGTTTCGACACCCTTATTTATGGAAAGTATTACGATACACCCCCAATACTTGTTCGTCACTAGTAAGATTTTTCCTACTAGTGTGTGGGTCAACAAGACTATTTTCTGGCGCCATTGCCGGGGAAGCGTTATTGGTAAGTGAATTGGTAAGAGAAAGTTCTATTGTGAGTGTTGTTTTTATTTCCGTATGTTCTTTTATTTTACTATGGATAGTCTGCATGGTTCTTTGTTTAAGTTCACTACTATTACTGCTAGGGTAGTAGATGACTCGTTATCTGCTGAATTGGATCCTATAAAATACCTATGAAAATTGTTGGAAGTGTTATGGATAACTGCTATTATGGAGATGGAATTGTCCATCTCGGTGATCATTTGCGCTTTATACATGAATTATGTGAGTTATTCAGGTGTGCAGGTATTACAATGGATCAAGTTAAAAGGAAATTATTCTCTTTATCGCTGAAAGTCAAAGCTGCAGAATGGTTTGAAAAGCTGAAGAATGGTCAATCTATTGAATGGGAGGAAATTGTACCTCTCTTTTATTCTAAATTCTATCCTCCCAGTGAGATTCATAAAATCGGAATCAAATATATAATTTCTGGCCTCATGACGGAGAGAGTATTGCCCAAGCATGGGGGAGAATGAAGTTATTAATGCTTAAATACCCCGTTCATGAGCTCCTGGGTAATATTGTTATCAATAGTCTTTATGCAAGACTTTCTCTTCATGGTAAGGATTTATTGGATGCTTCTTGTTCTGGATCATTCACACGTATGAAGGAAGAAGCTAAATGGGACCTTCTTGATCGTATTCAAGAAAATATTGAAGGATGGGAGAATGAAAAAGGTACAAATTTAGGTATAAATTACGATTGTGAATGCATTAAAGCTTTTATTTGAACCGATGATTTCTATTATGTTAGTGCTGTTTGTGGTCTTGATTCTCAAATTTTTGCAAATTGTCTTAAAGCCTTAGCTTCCTACCTTGTTATTCCCAAAAAGGAGTTGAACAGTGAGGACCATGAAAGTGAGGTCTTTATGGAAGAAAGAAATGAGATTTACGATATTCTTATTTGTCAACCAGTGATGCTGAGACACAATTTACCTGTGGAGGATTTGGGTACCACATTACCACCCAAGGAGGATCTTGTTTTCGATTAAAAATATTTACCTGATGATCTTAAATACGCCTACATTGATGATAAGAAAATATATCTTGTTATTATTAGTTCTAAACTTTCAGGTGGAGAAGAGGAAAGATTATTGGGGATATTGAAGAAACACCATGGAGCTATTGGATATACTCTTGATGATTTAAAAAAGAAATTTCTCCTACTATATGTCAGCATGTTATTAATATTGAACCAGATGCATAGCCGTTAGTTGGAGATCAACGCCCTTTAATTCCTAAGATGAAGGAAGTGGTAAGAAATGAGGCATTAAAACTCAATTTTTCTTTCTTGATGGTTATTCTGGGTTTTCCCAAATTGCTGTTAAAGCAAAAGATCAAGAGAAAACAACCTTTACTTGTCTTTATGAAATTTATGCTTATAGACGTATGCCTTTTGGTTTGTGTAATGCTCCTGCTACATTTCAAAGATGCATGTCTGCTATTTTTCATGGCTTTTGTGAAGAAATTGTGGAAGTATTCATGGACGATTTCTCGACCTATGGAACTTCTTTTGATAACTGTTTGCACAATCTTGATAAAGTTTTCCAGAGATGTGAGGAAACTAATCTTGTTCTTAATTGGGAGAAATGCCACCTTATGGTTAACGAAGGAATTGTTCTTGGACATAAAATTTCTGAAAGAGGTATTGAAGTTGATAGATCTAAAGTGGAACCAATAGATAAAATGCCCTGTCCCAGGGATGTTAAAGGTATTCGTAGTGTTCTTGGTCATGCTGGTTTCTATAGGAGGTTTATTAAAGATTTATCTAAAATATCACAGGCTCTTACTAATCTTCTTCAAAAAGACATACTTTTTGTTTTCTATGATGATTAAAAGGAAGCTTCTGAAACTTCAAAGAAGGCTTTAACTACTGCTCCTATTGTTCAATCACCTGGTTGGAATTTACCTTTATAAATCATGTGTGATGCTAGTGATTTTTTTGTAGTTGATGTTCTTGGAGAGCGAGTAGATAAGAAATTGAATGTTATTCATTATGCTAGTAAGACTCTTGATGCCGCTCAAAAGAATTATGCTACTACTGAAAAAAAGTTCTTACCTGTAGTTTTTGCATGTGATAAATTTAGACCTTATATTGTTGATTCAAATGTCACCATTCATGCTGATCATGTTGCTATTATATACCTTATGGAAAAGAAAGATGCTAAGTCTAGGCTTATTAGATGGGTGTTGCTTTTACAAGAGTTTGATTTGCATATTGTGGATAGAAAGGGTGCTGAAAATCCTGTTGTCGATAATTTATCTAGAGTGGAAAACATTGCTTATGAAACTATTCATGTTAATGATAGCTTTCCAAATGAACAATTAGCTGCAATAAAAGTAAGCTCACGAGATAGTCCATGGTATGAAAATTATGCTAACTTTATTGTTTCCAAGTATTTGCCTCCAACATTTACAGCTCAACAAAGAAGAAATTCTTTTATGATTTGAGGAATAATTTTTGGGATGACCCACACTTATATAAAGAAGGATTAGATGGTATTATGCGAAGATGTGTTCTAGAATATGAACAACGAGAAATATTGATAAAATGCCATGGTAGTGCTTATGGAGGACATCACGATGGAGATAGAACCGCACAAAAGGTTCTACAATAAGGTTTCTATTGGCCTACTCTCTTTAAAGATGCACGTAAATTTGTTTTATCTTGTGATGAATCTCAAAGAGTTGGTAATATTTTGTGGGGACCCCGGACTAGCAGTCCGAGACCTCCAGTATGCATACATTCACGATCCCATGATCAGTTAGTCGTGAACAACATAATCGAGTTGGCATTGCAGATAACAACATCCACTACACGAATACACGGCTTACACAACTGGTCACTTGACTCAGTTGAAAATAACTACCACGCAGGGCAGGAACACACACTAAAAAAACAGCGGAAGACTACAAAACACACTCGTGGTAAACCCAAGTCACTCCTTGACTACCTACAGGCTACTGACACAGAGACGTTCCTAGTTCGCATAGCCATCAGCGACACCATCTTCTTCAGGTTCTCCGGGTTTCTGCTCAAAGTCTGGCTAAGACAATAGCCAGGGACGAAACCAATATGAGTACGTTTGAATGTACTCTGCAAGACACCCCAAATGAAAGCTAAACATGCAAGTATGCATATACATAGGTGGTAGGAAGGCTGTAATTAAGGTTCAACTAGCCATGATGAATTTAAGACCCATCATAGTTGCACAAGTTTTATTTTTGCTTTGTTGAAGAAGATACTTCAAAAGATATTTCAATTATCTTGTAGATATAGCATGTCCACAAGGTTTTGACAAAGCATTTTAAATAAAAGAAAGTTTATCTTTGCAAAACTTCTTGGAAGATCACATCTTCAAGATCATCATTTACCGGTACCTCAAAGGTACAATCATTCCCTTTCAACGTACCTCCCGGGTACAAGTTCCAAAACACTTTTCCAGCTTTTTGAAAACATTGACACAATGCTAGCTACATAGCCATTCAACTGTCCATATCTGAGGACGCGGCTATTCTGAATAGTTTTACTCTACAGAGGTGTACACAATCCACAAGATCTAGTACATCCGCCGTGAACAACCACGTACTGTCCGAGACAGTATGCAAACATCAGATAACTCGTCCTAACCATCCACTATGTCAGTCCTAGTAAATGACTACCTCTTCAACTGGGTTTGTTCTCCCCGGCACCGAGTGAGTCAGCCGTATCGATCCGGTTTCCCCTGACAACACACCGCCATGGCAGGAGACCCAATTGCTGCAACCGGTAGTGAACTTAATCCCACACTGTGAATGTCCCGTTTCTCCCTCCTGGCGACAATTCGGTTTGGGGGACTCTAACCCCTATAGCACTTTGAGGTAGACACGGACTAACACCGACAAGCAATTAGCTAGACCCCGTTCCCATATTGAGGTAATGTGGCAGTACGGCTTGGTTGTCCGGCGAAGACTAGGTTATGTGTCATTTCTGGGAAAACAATTTGAAAACACTTCCTCCTTCACAAACCTCCCTCGGACAAGGTCCCACATTTCCTCGGGTTTTTCCAAAGACAAGAGTTTTCCAAAAACAACAAGTTAAGGTGTCCACAAGGGGACTTAATTTACTTAAGTGATGGCTCCAAGATTCCTAAGGGCTTGGTAACACCAAGATTATGGAGTGGCTACGACAATTCACAAAAGCGAAAAAGTAATGTCTTTCTTTAAAAAGAAGTAGTTCGAAAACAACTTAAGTAAAACTTCAGAAGTAAAACATGCATGGTAAGTAAAACATCAGCAAGCATTTAGAATGTCTTGGCTTGGCACTGGTCTTGGTCTTGCTCTTGAAATAAACAAGAGTTGCAATAAAAACCTCTCCGGGAAATAATACCGTCTTCGTTATCTAACGTCGTAAACACAAAAAGGAAAACACACAATCAGAACCAAACAAAGGCAAGCACTTGACAAAAATTAAACATACAGCAAGCATTTCATCAAACAAGTACACTAACAATCAATGGTACTAGGGTGCACACCATAAGCAAAACAGGCACAGACAATACACACGAATAACACTAGAATTGATGTTATGGATCCTCAACCAAATGGCATGAGTCCAGTGGGTGTTCCACTCTCATATCATGCTCAAATAAGGTTAAATGACTCTCTGGTCATTCATGAGGATGAGAAAAATAACAAGAAAACAACCTAGGAACACATACACATGGATAGGAAAATATTAACAAGCAATACTGCAAGCCCATAGTAACACATGTTGTTCTGAACATGGCAAAATAATATAACCAGTAGATAAGCAACCTAATAACAGAGACAAATCAATAAAAAAACATATCATGGCATCACTCAATACACGAAAATAATCATGGAGCAAAAGACTACTAAAACTAGAGATGCAAAAGGGGCTATTTAGACATGCATACATGCATAACCATAAGAGATCATCAAACATGATTTATTCTAACATGATGGATCTGTAAGATGGCATCCAAATAACAGAGAAAACAACACCTAGACATGCTAGTAATAACAAAATAACAATCTAATCAATGCCTCAAAAAAATTAAGCATGCAACTAGCAACTATGGCAGAAAATCATCTAAAATTATTATGCAAGACTATTTGACCTAGAGCTCACTCAAGCATGCAATCAAGTATAATATGCTATAATAACATTATCTATGATATGGAAAACAATACTAAACCATTTATTCAATTCATCATAACAATATAAATATTAACATAATTTTAACCTATTATTACTAGAAAAAAAATCCTATGAGAATAAAACCATACCAAAGATGGCTTTTCACACCCAAACCCTATCATGCTAGTGAAACACTCAAAACACATCTCAATAATGTATTAATACCTTACACATGCTAGGAATCACTTTTATAACAAAAACAATATAACACACAATTTAATAAAGGCATAGCAATAATATGCAGAAAATGGCTAAACACTAAATATTGCACCAATCCTATTCTGTAACTCCTAAAATCATGAAAAGCTAGTATAAGGTGCCCCTAGTAATAAGCAAACCAACACAAGTAGATTCACATCAAAAATCATCACCAATAAAATTAAATAAATCATAGAAGTGCTCTCTGGCCTAAAACT
Source organism: Alopecurus myosuroides (assembly GCA_028641055.1). NCBI lineage: Eukaryota > Viridiplantae > Streptophyta > Magnoliopsida > Poales > Poaceae > Alopecurus > Alopecurus myosuroides. Next base: position 667,097,330 of record CM054057.1, on the reverse strand, counting down.
AACATGCATGTCATTTTCACACCACAACTCAAGTCAACACAAGGCCAACTTCCACAGATAGACATTTTCAAGGGCTACTCATAACATTTGAGTTTGCATGTTTTGGATACATAAAACTCAAGTTATTAAGTAAATGGTGTTAATGAGTGCCTCTGTCATTTATTTTAAATATTGCACAAAACTTTCTACAAGTTGGATGTGGTTAAGAATTTGTAGGTCCAGTACTGTGATTTTTAGTTTGGCAAGATTCACTGGATAACATTTTTATTTCGAGTTAAACCAAACATCACAAAACAGGTATGCAGGAAAAAGAAAAAAAACAACCTGCAGAAAAAAAAGGTACGGGCCGGATCTGCTCCGGGATGTTGTGCATAGGCTGTATCCGTCGAGCTGGGCCGGCCCACGCCATTCTCCTACACGGTGGAGAAGAGTCAAATGCCTGATGGGCTGTCCCATCCATTGCGAGGATCAACAGGGGAGCGGGCACCACCGTTGGATTCAGATCCAACGGGTGGGTGATAGCCGCGTAGGCGCCTGCCGCCGACGACCATAAAAATGGCGGGGCAAAACAGAACCACGGTGGCTGTCCGCCGGAGATCTCGCCGCCGCACACTGAGAGGCCCGCAGGGAAACGCCGCCAGCACCACGAGGATCCAGAGAGTGCCGTCGAGCCCGTAATGCCATCCGCGCTTGACAGAAACAACTACAGGTGAGAGTTCGACAGAGTCCGGCGGCTGCCGTGCTAGGCATCCACGGATGATGCACCTGCGAGGGAAAATCCATAAATAAAGGGGAGCACGAGTTCAAACATTTCAAGAGGTTGTGGAGGGAGAAAGAATCAGACGCTGAAGTTGACGGAATCGCCGGCTTGACGGGGTGCTCGCCGGCGGGTTGCGGCACTCGATTCCGGCGAGGCAAGAGGAATCAGATGGGGATTTTGATGCATATTCCCGATTGAGGAGTAGGGTAGGTGGGTTGACAAGGTGGGAAGTAAGGGGATGGATCGGGGAGGTGTAGCCACCGAGCATGGCACTTGGCGCCCATGGCGGCCACGGCGGCTCGGCCAAGCTGGCCAGATGCGATTGTCCTCGGGTGAGGTGATGTCAGGGAAATGTGGCATGGTGAGGGCATTCTCCTGGCGAGAGAAGAGAGCAGATGATGCATGGGAGCGTCGGCAATCAATGGCACCCACCCTGCACCCGTAGGTGTTTGTCGTCGAGGAGGAGAGAAATGAGGGCGAGTGAGGGCAAGAGAGTGCACGGGTGTGATCGTTGAGGTCCCGTGAAGCTTGTAGACAAGGTGAGATGGAGAGGAGAGCGACCCAGGTGGCGGAACATGAGCGACGTGTCGGGCATCTCCTGGGCGCCATTGCCAGCTCTCGGTAAAGGGAGAAGAAGACAAGCAGAGGGAGAGGGATCTCACCACGTAGTTCACATGTTGCATTAGGAGGCTTGTGGCACAAGGGCTCGGCCTGGAATGAACCGAGGGAGTGGATTAGATATATGGGTGGTGATCACCATCCTTGTCCCTATGCTGGTGGCTGAGCTAGAGGAAGAGAGAGAGGTGTAGGGGTAGGTATACCATGTCCAGGAGAGTGAGGGGGAGGTTTTCTACCTCACAAAACAGGACAGAGGTAGCTAGAGTTTAATAATTGATCAAGACATGTATGAACTCAATAGTGTCCAGAATAACCAGAGGAGGTTTTTGATTGTTTTCACCAATAATATGAATAGAACATATGTGGGAAATTGTTTCCAATGGATAGAGGATAAAAAATAGAGTCTAGGGATGTTGGTCTCAAGGTTTTCTAAAAACATTTCTTTCACAAAATTTTGGGAATTCAAAAATGGCCGAAACTGTTTTTAAATGTTTTCTCCAAAAATTTCAACACAACTTCCAAATGTTTTTGTATAAATAAGTCCCACATGACCATAGGCATGTTCGGTAATTTTTCCAAGATTTTAGGAAATACTTTTCTTCATAAAATATTTTAAAGTCCATTTCTGGCCTTTTGGAAAATGGAAAATAATAAATATTGAAAAGCTTTTAAAACAAATATTTTTGAGTTGGAATGAGATAGTACATAATATAGGTCTGAAAAGTGATTTTTAATAAACAACTCTTTTGAAAATATTACAGACCACAAGTGGAAAAAGTGTGAAAACAGGGGTTTATTTAATAGGCTAAAAACCATGAGAGAATAATAATTAAATTGCCATTGGAAAATAAATGGACCATATGGAGGTGATGTATAGGTCATGGAGATGACAAGGGTAGGTTCATAAGGCCTGAAAACAATAATGGGTGATTTGGAGTAACATGGACAAAGTGCTTCATGATAAAGGTGATATGGTCATTATTTTGGGAATGCCTTCAATAGGACTTTAATAGATGGTACAAAAGGGTTTCAATATCCATAATGACAGCTTGGATAGATGGTATAGATGTTAAACATGATATACATGAAGGTACATTGATGAATAGAACAACATTTGACATAAAGGCATGTCTCCAAGGTTGGAAGTTTTTAAGAAAACAGAGTATGAGATGGACATATGATGGAATATGGTATTAATGTTTGATCTTGCTATTACTAGATTTTATTTACTTAGAACAACAAACATCATCAACAAACATAAATAAATACTTCAAAGCAAACCCAATATAAGATCACACAACAAGCAGATAAAATAACAAGACACACAAGATTATTCAGGTAACTGAGTTCTCCAATTTAATTTTTAGGATGTTCTAACAAGTGTTAAATAGAGGTAGTGATCAAGCCACCTCATGACAAGGGTAGTTTATAGAAAGGTTTATCTCAAAGCTTGCTATTTCCAAAAGAATATAATGGAAGAAAAACCCAGGGGTAATATAGTCCCCTCTTATAGTCTTTGCAAAAGAAGGAAGTGAGAGGGAGTTTTTGAAATACTTGCAAAAACATCTTGGTTGAAAACAGGTTGGACATGATTAGCTCCCAAATACTTTTCATATAGTTTGGAAATTATCTTTTATTTTCTCAGAACTTGGCCTTTGGGTTTCTCTAAAATCAAAACATTTTCAAAAAGGTTTTTGCCAAAAGAGTGTGATGGATGAAGATGATAAGCTTTCTTGTCATGAATTGATCACAAGGGTTGTGTTTTAAGAAATTTATGATCATTGGTGTTAATACTAGTTGTTAACAAACTTTAAAAAAAACACAATCAACAAGAAAATAGAAAAGAAACACAAGCATTAACCAAACATGTTAAAAAGTTTTTGTTGGCCCTGATTTTTGGGTTATTGAAAACTAGTTTTTTCTGTCTTCCAAAAATTGGGCTATTACAGATCTTCCCCCCTTAAAATGAATCTCGTCCCCGAGATTCGTAAGTGGGTACTTAAGAGTGTAACTGAAAACAAGAGTCTCGGGCTTCTTCAATTTTTGTAATTGAAGATCCTTTGACGAGGTGGTCTTTTGAGAACTCGAGGTGTTGATGTTTTCAGAATGGTTCTTGTCGAGGAGATGGATATATTCACTTGACACTTTATGTCCTTGTTGTTGATGTTGGTGGAATGACACAAGCTAATGAAGGGTCTTGATTTCGCTGCTTCACAGACCTTCTGTCGCTGTCTAGACTTGGTCTTCTTTTAGGGGTATCGCAGGTAGTTACCCACGGCAACCATATGGCCTCATAGGGCGTCAGGTCCGTAGACTTGACTCTCTCCGATTACTATTAGGAAAGGCATTAGAAAACTCCTATATGCTTCTTTTCTTGTTGAGTGGTCGACCGCGTTGAAGTGCGGATGCTTCCCCCCTTTGATTATTCTTCGTAGGTTCTCGAGTATTATCTTCATCTTCGTCTCTTTTTTTTTACTTGGTGGGATGGCAGGTAGTGGAAGACTTCATTGTGTCTTGATCTTCATGGAGCTTTGCAGGCGTCTTCATAGGTGATTTAGGATCACATAGTTAGCCTTCCCTCGGGAAAACTAGCTAGTGCCTTTAGCAAACTTTCGGTTAGATGTTAATATAAAATTAGATAGTTATGTTAGTAGTGTTAGACTAGTAAAAGTTTTTGTTGGTGTCGCGAGACACATCTCGCGTCTTCTCGGGCTTGAATTTGACCTTGTCGCCCTTCTTGATGTCTCTTGATGTAGTTGCACAAAAATGGTCTGTGAAGTCCAATATCCGTCTTGAAGAAGATTTAAGAGATCTTGGGCTCTCAGGTTGAAGTAGAGAGCGTTCCATACCTTGCACTTCTCATGAGGGGATGGGGGATGAAACTTTCTAAAAGCGGTTTTTGCTAAGTCATACTTCTGAAGTGGTACCAAAAGTCTAACTAAGGCCGACATGGCAAAAAGAGTTTTTGCAAACAAACATGAACAAAGCAAGAGATGAAAGTGTGGTGACTTTTCTTTGCCGAAAAAGGCATGCTTGTGAGACACACAAGAAAACAATTCAAAAACACACACAACAAGGGAACAAGTAAAAACATTACGCAAGAGTAAAACACACAATTAGCACACAGGAAGAGGACAAACAAGGTACCTTTAGTACCACCAAACGTCTATTACCGCTGAAGAACGGGTAGCTCAAGTAAAACAACTGAGCGAAACCTATCAAATCCTATGGGCTGGGTCGACCAGGGGTTGTTGAATTCTTCATGATGATAACTCCGTTGTTGATCTTGATACATGGCAGAGTCTTTGGATCTACAGGATTTCTTTATCTCATCTTGATGTTGAGTTCTTCGGAAGGAAGCTTATTTTCTCCGGGTTGCTAACTACTAAGGTCTTCTCGGGACATCGCCAAGTATGTAATCTTTTTATAGAAAGACAACAGAAGAAAATTTTTTGATAGACTTTTAAATGAAAACAAAAAATTTATAAACTCATGTTTATTTATTTACAAAACTTTTGAGCCATGAAAACAAAGGACAAAAGATATGTTTACCATTTTCTCTGTTTTTCTTCAAAACTTCTGTTTTATAAACCAGGCAGTAATTTTTTTTTTTGAGAATATGAGAAAAAATGGAAACCATGCTTAGGGTTACTTAGATAAAAACATTTTAGGCAGTAATATAGTTTTTACCAAAAAAAAAATTCCTATCTAACGTCCATGCTATATTAAGGTCTCCTAAAGTCAGGATGGCTCTGATACCAACTCCGTGGGGACCCCGGACTAGCAGTCCGAGACCTCCAGTATGCATACATTCACGATCCCATGATCAGTTAGTCGTGAACAACATACTCGAGTTGAAATTGCAGATAACAACATCCACTACACGAATACACGGCTTACACAACTGGTCACTTGACTCAGTTGAAAACAACTGCCACGCAGGGCAGGAACACACACTAAAAAAACAGCAGAAGACTACAAAACACACTCGTGGTAAACCCAAGTCACGCCTTGACTACCTACAGGCTACTAACTCAGAGACGTTCCTAGTTCGCATAGCCGTCAGCGACACCATCTTCTTCAGGTTCTCCGGGTTTCTGCTCAAAGTCTGGCTCGGACAATAGCCAGGGACGAAACCAATATGAGTACGTTTGAATGTACTCTTCAAGACACCCCAAATGAAAGCTAAACATGCAAGTATGCATATACATAGGTGGTAGGAAGGCTGTAATTAAGGTTCAACTAACCATGATGAATTTAATACCCATCATAGTTGCACAAGTTTATTTTTGCTTTGTTGAAGACGATACTTCAAAAGATATCTCAATTCTCTTGTAGATATAGCATTTCCACAAGGTTTTGACAAAGCATTTTAAATAAAAGAAAGTTTTTCTTTGCAAAACTTCTTGGAAGATCACATCTTCAAGATCATCATTTACCGGTACCTCAAAGGTACAATCATTCCCTTTCAACGTACCTCCCAGGTACAAGTTCCAAAACACTTTTCCAGCTTTTTGAAAACATTCACACAATGCTAGCTACATTGTCATTCAACTGTCCATATCCGAGGACGCGGCTATTCTGAATAGTTTTACTCTACAGAGGTGTACACAATCCACAAGATCCAGTACATCCGCCGTGAACAACCACGGACTGTCCGAGACAGTATGCAAACATCGGATAACTGGTCCTAACCATCCACTATGTCAGTGCTAGTAAATGACTACCTCTTCAACTGGGTTTGTTCTCCCCGGCACCAAGTGATTCAGGCGTATCGATCCGGTTTCCCCTGACAACACACCGCCATGGCAGGAGACCCAATTGCTGCAACCGGTAATTAACTTAATCCCACACTGTGAATGTCCCGTTTCTCCCTCCTGGCGACAATTCGGTTCGGGGGACTCTAATCCCTATAGCACTTTGAGGTAGACACGGACTAACACCGACAAGCAATTAGCTAGACCCCGTTCCCATATTGAGGTAATGTGGCAGTACGGCTTGGTTGTCCGGCGAAGACTAGGTTATGTGTCATTTTTGGGAAAACAATTTGAAAACACTTCCTCCTTCACAAACCTCCCTCGGACAAGGTCCCACCTTTCCTCGGGTTTTTCCAAAGCCAAGAGTTTTCCAAAAACAACAAGTTAAGGTGTCCACAAGGGGACTTAATTTACTTAAGTGATGGCTCCAAGATTCCTAAGGCCTTGGTAACACCATCATTATGGAGTGGCTACGACAATTCACAAAAGCGACAAAGTAATGTCTTTCTTTAAAAAGAAGTAGTTCGAAAACAACTTAAGTAAAACTTCAGAAGTAAAACATGCATGGTAAGTAAAATAGCAGCAAGCATTTAGAATGGCTTGCCTTGGCACTGGTCTTGGTCTTGCTCTTGAAATAAACAAGAGTTGCAATAAAAACCTCTCCGGGAAATAATACCGTCTTTGTTATCTAACGTCGTAAACACAAAAAGGAAAACACCCAATCGGAACCAAACAAAGGCAAGCACTTGACAAAAAGTAAACATACAGCAAGCATTTCATCAAACAAGTACACTCACAATCAATGGTACTAGGGTGCACACCATAAGCAAAATAGGCATAGACAATACACACAAATAACACTAGAATTGATGTTATGGATCCTCAACCAAATGGCATGAGTCCAGTGGGTGTGCCACTCTCATATCATGCTCAAATAAGGTTAAATGACTCGTTGGTCATTCATGAGGATGAGAAAAATAACAAGAAAACAACCTAGGAACACATACACATGCATAGGAAAATATTAACAAGCAATACTGCAAGCCCATAGTAACACATGCTTTTCTAAACATGGCAAAATAATATAACCAGTAGCTAAGCAACCTAATAACAGAGACAAATAAATACCAAACATATCATGGCATCACTCAATACATGAAAATAATCATGGAGCAAACGACTACTAAAACTAGAGATGCAAAAGGGGCTATTTAGACATGCATACATGCATAACCATAAGAGGTCATCAAAAATGATTTATTCTAACATGATGGATCTGTAAGATGGCATCCAAATAACATAGAAAACAACACCTAGAAATGCTAGTAATAACAAAATAACAATCTAATCAATGCCTCAAAAAAATTAAGCATGCAACAAGCAACTATGGCAGAAAATCATCTAAAATCATCATGCAAGACTATTTGACCTAGAGCTCACTCAAGCATGCAATCAAGTATAATATGCTATAATAACAGTAGATATGATATGGAAAACAATACTAAACCATTTATTCAATTCATCATACCAATATGAAGAATAACATAATTTAACCTATTATTACTAGGAAAAACACCCTATGAGAATAAAACCATAACAAACATGGCTTTTCACACCCAAACCCTATCAAGATAGTGAAACACTCAAAACACATCTCAATAATGTATTAATACCTTACACATGCTAGGAATCACTTTTATAACAAAAACAATATAACACACAATTTAATAAAGGCATAGCAATAATATGCAGAAAATGGCTAAACACTAAATATTGCACCAATCCTATTTTGTACCTCCTAAAATCATGAAAAGCTATTATAAGGTGCCCCTAGTCATAAGCAAACCAACACAAGTGGATTCACATCAAAAATCATCACCAATAAAATTAAATAAATCATAGAAGTGCTCTCTGGCCTAAAACTAACATGCATGTCATTTTCACACCACAACTCAAGTCAACACAAGGCCAACTGCCACAGATAGAAATTTTCAAGGGCTACTCATAACATTTGAGTTTGCATGTTTTGGATACATAAAACTCAAGTTATTAAGTAAATGGTGTTAATGAGTGCCTCTGCCATTTATTTTAGTTCTCCTAAAATATTGCACAAAACTTAGATCTACAAGTTGGATGTGGTTAAGAATTTGTAGGTATAGTACTGTGATTTTTATTTTGGGAAGATTCACTTGTTAACATTTTTATTTCGAGTTAAACCAAACATCAGAAAACAGGTCTGCAGGAAAAAGAAAAAAACAACCTGCAGAAAAAAAAAGGTACGGGCCGGATCTGCTCTGGGATGTTGTGCATAGGCTGGATCCGTCGAGCTGGGCCGGCCCACGGCATTCTCCCGCACGGTGGAGAAGATTCAAATGCCTGATGGTCTGGCCCATCCATTGCGAGGATCAACAGGGGAGCGGGCACCACCGTTGGATTCAGATCCAATGGGCAGGTGATAGCCGCGTAGGCGCCTGCCGCCGACGACCATAAAAATGGCGGGGCAAAACAGAACCGCAGCGCCTGTCCGCTGGAGAGCTCGCTGCCACACACTGAGAGGCCCGCAGGGAAACGCCGCCAGCACCACGAGGATCCAGAGAGTGCCGCCGAGCCCGTGGTGCCATCCGCGCTTGACAGAAACAACTGTAGTTGAGAGTTCGACGGAGTCCGGCGACTACCGTGCTAGGCATCCACGGATGCTGCACCTGCGAGGGAAAATCCATAAATAAAGGGGGAGCATGAGTTCAAACATTTTAAGAGAGAGTGGAGGGAGAAAGAATCATACGTTGAGGTTGACTGAAGCGCCGGCTTGATGGGGTGCTCGCCGGCGGGTTGCGGCACTCGATTCCGGCGAGGCAAGAGGAATCAGATGGGGATTTTGATGCATATTCCCGATTGAGGAATAGGGGAGGTGGGTTGACAAGGTGGGAAGTAAGGGGATGGCTCAGGGAGGTGTAGCCACCGAGCATGGCGCTCGGCGCCCATGGCGGCCACGGCGGCTCGCCCAAGCTGGCCAGATGCGATTGTCCTCGGGTGAGGTGATGTCAGGGAAATGTGGCATGGTGACGGCATTCTCCTGGCGAGAGAAGAGAGCAGATGATGCATGGGAGCGTCGGCAATCAATGGCACCCACCCTGCACCCGTAGGTGTTTGTCGTCGAGGAGGAGAGAAATGAGATCGAGTGAGGGCAAGAGGGTGCACGGGTGTGATCGTGGAGGTCCCGTGAAGCTTGTAGGCAAGGAGATATGGAGAGGAGAGCGACCCAAGTGGCGGAACGTGAGCGACGTGTCGGGCATCTCCTGGGCGCCATTGCCAGCTCTCAGTAAAGGGAGAAGAATACAAGCAGAGGGCGAGGGATCTCACTAGGAAATTCACATGTTGCATTAGGAGGCTTGTGGCGCAAGGGCTCGGCCTGGAATGAACCGAGGGAGTGGATTAGATATATGGGCGGTGATCACCATCCTTGTCCCTATTCTGGTGGCTGAGCTAGAGGAAGAGAGAGAGGTGTAGGGGTAGGTATACCATGTACAGGAGAGTGAGGGGGAGGTTTTCTACCTCACAAAACAGGAGAGAGGTAGCTAGAGTGCAATAATTGATGACGACATGTATGAACTCAATAGTGTCCAGAATAACCAGAGGAGGTTTTTGATTGTTTTCACCAATAATATGAATATAACATATGTGAGAAATTGTGTCCAATGGATAGAGGATCAAAAATGGAGTCTAGGGATGTTGGTCACAAGGTTTTCTAAAAACATTTCTTTCACAAAATTTTGGGAATTCAAAAATGGCAGAAACTGTTTTTAAATGTTTTCTCCAAAATTTTCAACACAACTTCCAAATGTTTTTGTATAAATAAGTCCCACATGACCATAGGCATGTTGGGTAATTTTTCCAAGATTTTAGGAAATACTTTTCTTCACAAAATATTTTAAAGTCCATTTCTGGCCTTTTGGAAAATGGAAAATAATAAATATTGAAAAGCTTTTAAAACAAATCTTTTTGAGTTTGGATGAGATAGTACATAATATAGGTCTCAAAAGTGATTTTTCATAAACAACTCTTTTGAAAATATTAGAGACCACAAGTGGAAAAAGGTGAAAACAGGGGTTTAATTAATAGGCTAAAAACCATGAGAGAAGAATAATTAAATGGCCATTGGAAAATAAATGGACCATATGGAGGTGATGTATAGGTCATGGATATGACAAGGGTAGGTTCATAAGGCCTTAAAACAATAATGGGTGATTTGGAGTAACATGGACAAAGTGCTTCATGATAAAGGTGATATGGTCATTATTTTGGGAATGCCTTCAATAGGACTTTGATAGATGATACAAAAGGGTTTCAATATCCAGAATGACAGCTTGGATAGATGGTATATATGTTAAACATGGTATACATGAAGGTACATTGATGAATAGAAGAACATTTGACATAAAGGCATGTCTCCAAGGTTGGAAGTTTTTAAGAAAACAAAGTATGAGATGGACATATGATGGAATATGATATTAATGTTTGATCTTGCTATTACTAGGTTTTATTTACTTAGAACAACAAACATCATCAACAAACAGAAATAAATACTTCAAAGCAAACCCAAGATAAGATCACACAACAAGAAGATAAAATAACAAGACACACAAGATTATTCAGGCAACTGAGTTCTCCAATCTAATTTTTAGGATGTTCTAACAAGTGCTAAATAGAGGTAGTGATCAAGCCACCTCATGACAAGGAGAGTTTATAGAAAGTTTTATCTCAAAGCTTGATATTCCCAAAAGGATATAATGGAAGAAAAACCCAGGGGTAATATAGTCCCCTCTTATAGTCTTTGCAAAAGAAGGAAGTGAGAGGGAGTTTTTGAAATACTTGCAAAAACATCTTTGTTGAAAACAGGTTGGACATGATTAGCTCCAAAATACTTTTCATATAGTTTGGAAATTATCTTTTATTTTCTCAGAACTTGGCCTTTGGGTTTCTCTAAAATCAAAACATTTTCAAAAAGGTTTTTGCCAAAAGAGTGTGATGGATGAAGATGATAAGATTTCTTGTCATGAATTGATCACAAGGGTTGTGTTTTAAGAAAGTTGTGATCATTGGTGTTAATGCTAGTTGTTAACAAGCTCAAACAAAAACACAATCAACAAGCAAATAGAAAAGAAACACAAGCATTATCCAAACATGTTAAAAAGTTTTTGTTGGCCCTGATATTTGGGTTATTGAAAACAAGTTTTTCCTGTCTTCCAAAAATTGGGTTGTTACATATTTCTAGACGTAATGAAATGCCTATGAATTTTTCCCTTGTTATGGAACCTTTTGATTGTTGGGGATTTGACTTTATGGGTCCGTTTCATCCTTCAAATGGTTATACTCATATTCTTGTTGTTGTTGATTATGTTACTAAATGTGTAGAAGCTATACCAACAAAGAGTGATGATGGTGAAACCTCATTAAAAATGATTAAAGATGTTATTTTCCCTTGGTTTGGTGTGCCTAGATATCTTATGACTGATGGAGGTTCTCACTTTATTCATGGTGGTTTTAGAAAAACCTTTGCTAAATATGATTTTAATCATATAATTTCTTCAGCTTATCATCCCCAAACCAGTAGGCAAGTAGAATTATCAAATAGAGAAATTAAATTTATCTTGCAAACGATTGTTGATAAATCTAGAAAAAAAAAATTGGGATAGTAAGTTGAATGATGCTTTATGGGTTTATAGAAATCCTTATAAAAATCCTATGGGTATGTCTCCTTATAAAATGGTTTATGGAAAATCTTGTCACTTGCCTTTAGAATTAGAACACAAAGCTTATTGGGCACTGAAAGAACTTAATAAACATTTTTAACTTGCTGGTAAGAAAAGAATGCTTGATTTGAGTTCTTTAGATGAATGGAGATGTGAAGCCTATGAAAATGCTAGACTCTTTAAAGAGAAAGTTAAACAATGGCGTGATAGGAGAATTCTTAAAAGAGATTTTCATGGTGGTGAGAAAGTTCTATTGTATCGGTCTTGTCTCAGATTTTTTGCAGGAAAATTACTCTCGAGATGGGAACAACCTTATGTTATTGAAGAGGTGTATCGTCCGGGTGCAATGAAAATTGCTTCCCTCAAAGATAACACTACACAAGTGGTAAATGTTGGGACGCGTGGAGATAAACGAAAACTTTTCCTACGCAATGCTCCCAAGATCTAGCCGAGGTAGAAGGCCACGAGTATTACCACTAGACGCGCAGGTGCGGATTATCGGTGCAGCGCGTCGGGGCAGTGCAGTCCCACGATCCGGTCCGGCCGATCCAATCCCTCGAACGTCGAAGTGCTGTACGTACAGCACCTCTGCCGGTATCCACACGTACGAGGAGGAGCTCCGACGGCAGACTGCTAGGTCTGGTGCGACGGCTGGACTGAGTGGGCTAGGGTTCCCAACGCATGGGGGGTGGACTAACGTGCCCGCTGGGCAACCTGCGCCCCTCTTTATATAGCGTACGGTAATGGGCTGCACAACACTTGTGGCCCATTCCCTCTGTGAGTCCGACTCACTAACTCAGTCCATTTCCGGTTCGGGTCCAACCCAACCAATACTTGCTCCCGCTCTTAAGTGTGCGACCCTGCAGGCTCATGGCGACATGGACACGATTGGAGTCCTACTCCCAATCGATCAATCGGTAGCGGCTCCTAGCAGAACGTGCCGACTCCAAGTCCCATTGAGTCATGACGACATACCTTTCAATGCGATATTCATCTTAGTCCCTTTTGCCTCACGATATACCTTGTCGAGCTATAGGCGATTTATCGTCATCCCTTAAATAGCTCAACTCTCTTCTCGATCCGTGATATGTGATTCATCTGACTAACTCTTAGTCAACCGACACAGTTAACACTTAACTGAGTCGCGCATGGCCATGCTTCCTGAATCATATCACTCGAGAGGGCCCAAAGAATATCTCTCCATTCGGAGGGGCAAAATCCCATCTTGATTATCCACATCACGCAGCTTGCTTCTCATTCAACCCGAACTCTGCCTTTATAGTTGCCTTGTCACAGAACAACATTTGACAGAACCTAAGTCGGTGATCCACAACTCGGATTGTGCGACAACCTCATGTGTAAGGATTACATTGATTGAGACATGCAAATGACGACTTGATCGTTGCATCTCAATGTGGGCCAGTCCGACTTGCTAAACTCTTTAGCCAAGTCCGTGAACGTTGGAATGGCATCACCATGCCCATGACAAGTGGAACCGTGTCATCAGCCAACACTCACATTAGTCTAGGATGTGTGTCCCGCACAACCTTAACGACCAAGGACAATTAGTATGAACAACATGAATATATAGTTCCACAATCGAATCACATATTCAATGACATATATCAGATGTTCAAAATAAGGACAACTTAATAACTTTATGAATACAGTGGGAATTACATCATACATGATTGCCTCTAGGGCATATTCCCAACAGTCTCCCACTTGCACTAGAGTCAATCATCTTGGCATCATATGACTAGGCATCTAATGCCCATACCTCTCGTGTGCGCCTCATGCTTAGGCTGTGGTAGCGCCTTTGTCAACGGATCTGCAACGTTTGCATCCGTGTGTACTTTGCATAACTTGATATCACCTTGTTCGACAAACTGGCGAATGAGGTGGTACCGCATGAGTATATGTTTGTTCTTCTGGTGTTGTCTAGGTTCCTTGGCCTGCGATAGCACCATTGTTGTCACAATATACGTCCAAAGGATTGGACGCGCCCTGAACCACACCAAGATCAATCAGGAGGTTCCTGATCCAAACAGCTTCCTTTGCCGCCTCTGAGGCAGCAATATACTCAGCTTCTGTTGTAGATGCAGACACCGTATCTTGCTTGGAACTCTTCCAGCTCAGAGCTCCTCCGTTGATTACGAACACGTATCCCGATTGCGAACGAGAATCATCTGAGTCGGTGAGATAACTCGCATCCGTGTAACCCTTTACACTGAATTCACCACCTCCATAAACCAGGAACATTTCCTTAGTATTCTCAAATACTTAAGGATGTTTTTAACCGCTGCCCAGTGGGCTTCGCCAGGGTCAGCCTGGTATCTGCTCGTAACACTTAGAGCATAGGAAACATCTGGCCTAGTACAAATCATGGCATACATGATGGATCCGATTGCTGAAGCATACGGGATCACACTCATCCGACTTCGCTCATCAGTTGTCGAAGGACACTGAGTCTTGCTAAGTTTAATGCCATGGGACATCGGTAAGAATCCCTTCTTGGACTCTTCCATTTTGAATTTCTTCAAAACCTTGTCCAGATAAGTACTCTGACTCAATCCAATGAGCCGCCTGGATCTATCTCTATAGATCCTGATTCCCAATATGTAAGTCGCCTCACCCAAATCCTTCATTGAGAAACTCCTTTCCAATGACTCTTTGGTTTCTTGCAACATCATGACATCATTTCCAATCAGCAATATGTCATCCACATATAAGATTAGAAAATTTTCTTTGCTCCCACTAAACTTCTTGTATAAACAAGAATCATGATCGCTCTTGATGAAGCCAACGATTTGACTACCTCATCAAAGCGAATGTTCCAACTCCGAGATGCTTGCTTCAACCCATAAATGGATTTCTGAAGTTTGCATACCTTGTCAGCATTAGCTGGGTCGACAAAACCTTCGGGCTGTATCATATACACGTCCTCAGTTAAATTTCGATTAAGTAAAGCCGTCTTGACATCCATCTGCCATATCTCATAGTCGAAATAGGCTGCTATGGCTAACATGATCCGAATTGATTTAAGCATCGCTACAGGCGAGAATGTCTCGTCATAGTCAACTCCTTGAACCTGTCGGAACCCCTTCGCGACAAGTCGTGCTTTATAGACGGAAATATTTCCATCCATATCAATTTCTTCTTAAAGACCCATTTGCACTCGACGGGTCTTGCACCGTCAGGCAGATCAACCAAATTCCAAACTTGGTTTTCATCCATGGACTTTAACTCGGATCTCATGGCTCCAAGCCATGACTCGGAATCAGATCCCACCATCGCTTCCGAATAAGTTGCCGGCTCATTACTGTCTAACAGTAAAACATCTCGAGCACTCTGTAATCTGGCAGATCTCCGTGGTTCAGGTGCTGTTACCGGTGTAGGTACCACGACCGGCTCAGTCTCCAAGGCGTTCGCCGACTCGCCCCTAGCCGGTTCCTCTCGAATTTCTTCGAGTTGCACTGTGCTCCCACTGACTTCCCGACTGAGAAACTCTTTCTCAAGGAAGACACCATTCCGAGCGACAAACACTTTGCCCTCTTCCCGGTTGTAGAAAGTACCCCAAGGTTTCCCTCGGATACCCCACGAAAATACACTTATCCGACTTGGGCGTGAGCTTGTCCGACTGAAGTCGCTTGACAAATGCTTCACAACCCCAAATCTTAAGAAAAGACAAACTTGGCTTTTTGCCCGTCCACATCTCATGTGGTGTCTTCTCTACTGACTTTGATGGTACTCTGTTTAGTGTGAAAGCTGCAGTTTCTAGACAATAAACCCAAAATGATAAAGGTAGATCTGTCCGACTCATCATTGATCGTACCATGTCCAACAAGGTCCGATTTCTCCGTTCCGATATACACCGTTTCTCTGCGGTGTACCCGGAGTGAGTTGAGGAACTATTCCACAACTCTTTAGATGGTCATCAAACTCATGGCTCATGTACTCGCCTCCACGGTCCGACCGTAGAAACTTTATTTTCTTGCCGAGCTGATTTTGTACTTCATTCTGGAATTCCTTGAACTTTTCAAAGGCTTCCGACTTGTGTTTCATTAAATAGATATATCCATACCTACTCAAATCATCAGTGAAGGTAATGAAGTACTCATAACCACCTCTGGCTGTCGTGCTCATTGGACCACATACATCACTATGTATTAGTTCCAACAAGTCGGACGCCCTTTCACAACTCCTTGCAAAAGGTGTCTTGGTCATCTTGCCTAATAGGCATGATTCGCATGTCTCGAATGACTCTAAGTCAAACGAAGTTAGAAGTCCATCATCATGGAGCTTCTTCATGCGCTTCCAACTTATATGACCAAGCCGACAGTGCCAAAAGTAAGTCATATTCAGATCATTTGGTTTCAACCTTTTAACATTTATGTTATAGACCGATTCACTATCAATATTTAAAATAAATAACCCGTTCTGAACGGGTGCAAAGCCATGAAACATATCTTCAAATATAAAGAAACCATTATTCTTAATATTCGACTCATAACCTTGTCTCATCAAACATGAGGCGGAAATAATGTTTCGACTAAAGCGCTGGAACATAATAACAATTATTTAGTTCCAAAATAAATCCTGAAGGTAAATGAAGTTGCATCGTGCCGACTTCCAACGCAGCGACTCTCGCCTTGTTGCCGACCCGAATGTCAACCTCTCCTCTTGCCACGCTCCTAGTTCTTACCAGCCCCTGCAACGAGTTGCAAATGTGAATGACTGATCCGGTATCATATACCCAAGAACTATTAGGTGCATCAGCAAGATAAATGTCTATAACATTGCACACAAGTGTACCTGAGTCGGAAGTCATACCTCCACTCTTGGCCTTGTCAGCCAAATACTTGGTGCAATTCCTCTTCCAGTGGCCATCCTGCTTGCAATAGAAGCAATTGGCTCCGGCTGTAGGAGAAGGCTTAGTTTTTGAGGGAGCACTTTGTACAGGGCCATGGGCGCTACCTCCTGACTTATCCTTCTTCTTCTTAGTCCAAGAACTCTTCTTGAACTTAGCCTTATTCTGCACCATCAACACTTGACTGGTGCCTTTCTTGATATCAGCCTCTGCCGTTTTGAGCATCCCATGTAATTCAGTGATACTCTTATCCATACCATGCATATGGTAGTTCGAGATGAACGAACCATACGCACTAGGAAGAGAGTTCAGAATTATATCAGTAGCGAACTCTTCGTTAATTGGGAAGCCCAGCCGATCCAAAGACTGTATGTAACCAATCATCTTGATTACATGCGGACTCAGTGGATCGCCGTCTTTCAGCTTACAGCCAAGCAAAGCTTGAGAGACTTGATACCTCTCAGTCTTTGCTTGAGCCTGGAACATACTTTTGAGGCTTTCGATCATATCGTAGGCCTCAACATTCTCGAACTGCTGCTGCAAGTCCGGTTCCATGTGTGCAAGCATAAGACAGCTAATTTCCGTAGACTCATCTCTAGTCTTACGGTAGGCATTGGTGACAGCGACAGTCGCATCATCATCAGGCTCTTCTGGAAGTGGAGTTTCTAGAACATGTTCTTTCTTGTCATGTTTGAGGACTATCCTCAGATTACGATACCAGTTTGGTGAAATTAGTTCCATTAAGCTTATCTTTCTCTAGGATTGACCTCAACGCAAACGCGGACAACTGAGGAAGGTTGCTAGGTGCCATTGATCTACAACAGAAAATACGCAAAAACACTTAAGACATGTATTCATAAAAGAGCAAGCATATTAAACGCTTTAATACTTATGCTCCCACTAGAACCAACATCCCTCCGATGGTTGCTAAGTGATTCAGGACCCTAAATAAGCAAGCCGACTAGTGAGCTTTAGCATCACCGCTAGCCGTCAAGTGATCTAGGTAGGCAACACCTTGCCAATCGTATCTCTATACGACTCCTGTTAGTTGGGTGACATCACATGCCCCGGCTCCCAACCTACCTCGCCCCGAGCCCCACAACCGTTGTGATGGACTCGTCTAGATTACCAAGTGCTTCTGCTTGTAAGAGTCCGACTCGAACCCACCTAACCGGAAAGAATTGGTAGCACCTCAATTTCATGAGCCCACTACCAAGAATGTCCGACTTGTGATGGTGCAGCACTGGCGGGGCGACCGACTAGACCTTCTTTGAGGGATTAAATAATCTACCAACTATCTAAATAGAGGTAAATAGAGACATAACAATAACACAAATAAAGCAATTATAATGTGAAATGGTATGGCTCTCTCCATGGTGATATCCATCTCCACGAAGCTTGTAAGTCGACTCGTGCCAACTCTTGTCACGTGCCATCTTACTCCATGTAGCCGACTTGTATATCGACTTGCATGCCTTCCGGGTTCTCCAACAAGCTACATTAGCTAGTAAATGAAAATTTACATAGAGAATCCGACACGCAGGCCGGTATACAATAAAATGACAGCACCTAGGCTCCAGCCGGCTGACATAAACATGATACGCAGATCATGTATGGATTACACACATCACATGCACATAAGCCATACCATTTACAACTTCCTGCAAAAACAAGTTATGCATAGATACGATATCTACCGGCGTTGTGAACTCGCAACGACATCTAAGGCGCTACGACAGGGGGAAGCCGGCGGTCCCGCTAGCAGGATAGCGGGCGGGGATCGAAGGGGCAGCGCCCGACGATTTCGGAAAACGCAGATCTCATCTGCATCCCGATCATGGATTTCTTCATCGGATAAAACGATTTTACCCGAATCTGATCCGTATTCCGATTCGACCAAACTCTTTGATCTTCGATCACCGCAACTGGATTTATGTGTCACGGTATACCCCGATGGCGGAAACCGACCGGTAGGGGTAAGTTGTTTCACGACCTTAGCAGTATGATCACGGAAACCAGATCATCCATTAACCCCGAGTACGATTGATCCAATCAACCTTGTACAAAACCGATCTATCTCATAGACCGACCACCAAAACAGCAATTAGATCACATCTAACGCTAACTACATATCACATATGTACGGATCTCGGGCCTAATACCAGAAGCTACTGCTCTGATACCACTGTTGGGACGCGTGGAGATAAACGAAAACTACTCCTACGCAATGCTCCCAAGATCTAGCCGAGGTAGAAGGCCACGAGTATTACCACTAGACGCGCAGGTGCGGATTATCGGTGCAGCGCGTCGGGGCAGTGCAGTCCCACGATCCGGTCCGGCCGATCCAATCCCTCGAACGTCGAAGTGATGAACGTACAGCACCTCTGCCGGTATCCACACGTACGAGGAGGAGCTCCGACGGCAGACTGCTAGGTCTGGTGCGACGGCTGGACTGAGTGGGCTAGGGTTCCCAACGCATGGGGGGTGGACTAACGTGCCCGCTGTGCAACCTGCGCCCCTCTTTATATAGCGTACGGTAATGGGCTGCACAACACTTGTGGCCCATTCCCTCTGTGAGTCCGACTTACTAACTCAGTCCATTTCCGGTTCGGGTCCAACCCAACCAATACTTGCTCCCGCTCTTAAGTGTGCGACCCTGCAGGCTCATGGCGACATGGACACGATTGGAGTCCTACTCCCAATCGATCAATCGGTAGCGGCTCCTAGGAGAACGTGCCGACTCCCAAGTCCCATTGAGTCATGACGACATACCTTTCAATGCGATATTCATCTTAGTCCCTTTTTCCTCACGATATACCTTGTCGAGCTATAGGCGATTTATCGTCATCCCTTAAATAGCTCAACTCTCTTCTCGATCCGTGATATGTGATTCATCTGACTAACTCTTAGTCAACCGACACAGTTAACACTTAACTGAGTCGCGCATGGCCATGCTTCCTGAATCATATCACTCGAGAGGGCCCAGAGAATATCTCTCCATTCGGAGGGGCAAAATCCCATCTTGATTATCCACATCACGCAGCTTGCTTCTCATTCGAGCCGAACTCTGCCTTTATAGTTGCCTTGTCACAGAAGAACGTTTGACAGAACCTAAGTCGGTGATCCACAACTCGGATTGTGCGACAACCTCAGGTCTAAGGATTACATTGATTGAGACATGCAAATGACGACTTGATCGTTGCATCTCAATGTGGGCCAGTCCGACTTGCTAAACTCTTTAGCCAAGTCCGTGAACGTTGGAATGGCATCACCATGCCCATGACAAGTGGAACCGTGTCATCAGCCAACACTCACATTAGTCTAGGATGTGTGTCCAGCACAACCTTAACGACCAAGGACAATTAGTATGAACAACATGAATATATAGTTCCACAATCGAATCACATATTCAATGACATATATCAGATGTTCAAAATAAGGACAACTTAATAACTTTATGAATACAGTGGGAATTACATCATACATGATTGCCTCTAGGGCATATTCCCAACAGTAAATGGGCAAAGACTCAAACACTATTGAAGTGGTAACCCCAGAAGAGTTCATAAGGGAGAAAATTTCAGAATCTGTAGAGTCCGTTTTCGGATAGGTAACAGTTTTGTTAAGAAAATTTTGTTGATTAATTCCAACTTACAATTTATTCATTTATGGAAAATATGAAAAATATCGAGCCGAATAAGGGTAGGAGAAGGTACCCGACGGCACCACACCACCTGGGGGCGCGGGCCCACCCTGGCCGCGCCATCCTATGGTGTGGGCCCCTCGGAGCCCCTCTCCGACTCATTTTCGACTTGCGCTTTCCTTTCGATATGTATGTTTCTCCTATATAACCCCCCCTCCCCGGAGATCCGTATATCGTTTTCTCGTCGTGTTTCTGTTTCGACCTGTTTCTGCCAGGATCTGTTTTCGGTTTAGAAGCACCATGGCCTCCGCCAACAACAACAAGGGGAAGGAGCCTATGGAAGATGATCTCCAAAGCCCTAAGCGCATGAACATGGAGCAGGGCGTCGAGAGAGAAGCAAAGAGAATGTCATCAAGCAGCGACGGATGTGTTTCTCTTTGTAGCATGCAGGGACCGAGACCATCAGTTTCGGGCCTCAGCCCCGTCCCTGGAGTAGAGGAAGCTCTTCGATTCGCAGATGAGTTCAGTGATCAGTATCGATCTCTAAGGACGGAGATGGAGATACCTCAGGAGGAGATCAAACAAAATCTCACCACCACCACCAAAGAATTCATTCTTCATTGGTATTGGCATCCCCTTGGCTTGTTCCAAGCTTAGGAGAGTGTCGCGGTATCACACCTTTATCTTTCACCCTTTTACTTTTTAGTAGATTCATATCATGAGTAGAGAAATTATCATATAGGATAGTTTGCAGTATGGAAGTATCACTCTTTAGTTTGTTATCGTTGTATCCCTTGGTTGGAGTTGTCGTTATGGAATATTACTGAGAAGTTTTATCATCTTCTACACCTTATTTTAGCTTGCAATTTCTGTTATATGGTTGATCTTGTTATTAGTATTGGTATCAATATTGGAGCATCAAGTTAACCTAGTTGGTTTTGGCAAACTTAGCATTGGTCAGTAGCAACAATACTTTGAGGCTTAAGTAGAAAAGAGGAAGTTGCATGTAAATATATTATTCCATGATCTTTCTTTCTTGTTGTCTCATAAGCTTAGTATTCTCAAATAAGTTTGTTTGCACCTTCAAGGAAGATTGCATGATTGGCTTTATCATATATGTTTTTGTTTGTGTTATCTCAATTCTTATGCTTGCTACCGAACCTTGCTAGCCAAAAACCTGGACTAGTGGCTTCATCCGCTTATCCAAATGCTTGACGAGAGCCTAGCCCGAAACTTAATTACAACAAATTATCTTCACTTTTTTTCCTATGATTTATCAGTCAAAGCATGATTATGTTAAACAAAAGAGAAGAGGGATGATCTGCTGATTTCAGTTAGCGTCCTTCAATGGGAGCCGCTCTTGTAAGGTCTAGTTGACTTGTGACGTACTGTATTTTCTGTTTTCCATTCGCTGACATAAACATACACCACTCTCAAAATTGTTTTCAATGACTCTGCTTACCAAATAAAAAGCTCTAGCACATGAGCTAATCCCTTCTTCCCTCTGCGAAGGGCCTATCTTTTACTTTTATGTTGAGTCAGTAAACCTAATCCCTTCTGTCTTAAGCAAACATTTGAGTTGTTGTGATCCACCCATCTATATGTTGATTTACTCAAGCATGTCCTTTATTCTTCCTTGTTTAGCACAAATGATTTTATCTGAATGATACCACTTTGAAAGTTTTAAATGATTGCAAATAAATCGTTATGATTGAGCATGTGAACTTTGGAATATAAGCTCTAATATAAATACTATGATCGAAAAATAAGTACAATCTGTTAATTGTTCTCAGACCAAAAACGAAGTTTGCCCTCATCAATTTTGATTTCCTTTTTGCACCTCTATTGTGACTCCATTTACTTGTTTCAAGTTAAATTATAAGAGAGGAAGTTGCTATCTAGAATGACTTGTGTATTGATAGATGTGGTGCTTCTTATCCGTATTTTATTTACCGACACCTCACTCCATAAAACCCTGGTCATGTTTACCGAGTTCAGTTTTACTTGGGGACAAGCGAGGTCTAAACTTGGGGGGAGTTGATACGTCCATTTTGCATCACTATTTTCTATTGTTATTTTCTGTTAATCATCGATATATTTCATGTTATGATGCATTACTTATGTTATTTCATCTTATTTTGCAGTTTGATAATTATTGGAGAATAAACACGGGACCTAAAATCTGATGGAAAAAACACCGTCAGGATACCCAATTTCAGAATATCAGAAGAGGAAGGGAGACACCAGAGAGGTCTTAGAAGCAAGGGGAGCCAGCGGGAGACCACCAGGGGCCGCGCCGCAAGGTGGTGTGGCCACCCTGGCCCACCTATGGTTGCCTCTTTTCACGTACTTGACCCCCAGGGAACTCTAAGCCCCAGAACTTCATCAAGGAAATATTCCGCCGCCGCCTCGGGGCGGAAACAACAAAGAGAGAAAAGCTCTCTGATAGGGAGAAATCTGCATGGGAAATTCCTCCCCGGAGAGGGAAAATCATCGCTATCATCACCGTCATCACTCCGGGCATCATCAAGATCATCATCGTCGTCGTCCTCGCCACCAGCACCAGCACCCTCACCATCCACCTTCATCCCACTGTAACAATTAGGTGACTTTATCGTTGTGTAACATCCCAAGTATGAAAATCTACCCCCTAGAATGTTTTGTTTCATGTTTAATTCAAGTATTGCATCATGTCATCATCTTTGCACTTGTTTTCTATTTGGTTCCATTTGTTTTCTATATGAAATTCCAAACAAAACATTCAAATCATTTGTCATACTTGTTATGTTACCTGTTTCAAATAAAAAACTACAAAACAAACCAACAATTGTTTCCACCAAAATTGTTATCAAAAACTTAATTTTTTTGGCTTAGGTTCATTTATTTCTGTTAATACCAAATTGCTCAAATCAATTAATTTCCAAGCATCAACTCAATTAAATAATTGGAAAACAAAAGTTTATTTTAATGTGTGGTTACAAAAAGGAATCATTAAAAATTTTATTCCAAAATTGTCTAACCCTAAAACCATTTGTTCTCTCCCTTTTCCCAAATCTGAAAGAAAAAAAATAAAAGGAAGAATAAAGAATAAAAAGAGAGGGGGGCAAAGGGGCATTCAGCCCAATTGGGCTAGCCCAACTCCCACTGGCCCATACCCCCCCCCCACGACTTTGTCTCCTACCTCTGTACGGAGCTCATCTCCAACGACCACGTTGTCGCACCCAAGGTTTCTAGAGGATACTCATCGCACGAACTGGAAGTCAGGTGCTTGGATTATGGGGCAGACATGCTCCCACGTCCCAGCTTCCTGGTAGGCCTGCGCTTATGCGCGACAACACAAGCCCTGCTTCCACCGTCGAAGTAAACTATCCGCTAGGAACCTAAAGGCACTACTGTCGACGTACTTCATAATCAAACACGCACGGTACGTCAACAGTTGGTACGAATGATAGCACAGAATGTCTCTAAGACACAAAAGAATGAAATAAGTGCAACTGGCCTTCACTAAGGCAGAAAATATCGAATACAGTCATCCAGAGGACACATGTCCCAACATATCATTCATTACAACAGCGGAAGCAATCAAAGGGGTCTGAGTACAGACAAATCCATGGCTTAAGAAGCCGGAGAAAATAAATAAAAGCGAAGCCCATCCACGTAGGTCTGGATCCTGCCCTGGTCCAGCTAACTACTCGTCGGCAGACTCGTCGAACTCCACAAAGTAGCCATCCTGGGAAGCATCGTAGACGTAGTCGTACTCTGCGTAAACCACAGCCCCAACGGGGTCAGTACATCCAAGTACTGGCAAGCAAGACTCACAGTTCATCACAGAGTTTCCCGTCAACACAAGCATTGATGCTTGGGATCAACGGAAGAAAGGGGTGATATAAAAGTTGCTGCTGGCTGCTCTAACCAACTACAGAACATATCTACAAGTTCCGGCTAACAGAATAAGATAAGATCGAGGATTGTA
Source organism: Alopecurus myosuroides (assembly GCA_028641055.1). Lineage (NCBI taxonomy): Eukaryota > Viridiplantae > Streptophyta > Magnoliopsida > Poales > Poaceae > Alopecurus > Alopecurus myosuroides. The sequence goes on along the minus strand of CM054057.1, from coordinate 667,072,959 downwards.
ACCAACTGAAAGATAACTTCAACCAAACCCATCCTGGATCTCGCCCCTTATCCAAAGAAGCAATCCGAGGATAACTCACACAGTTGTGATAAGGTGAATCAAGTTATTGTGTGGATAACCTATTACTCAGGTTATTAAGCATTGGGTGAAACATGATTGATCATTATGTTGAAGTTGTCCTGAGTACTTGTTAGCCAGTACTTTCACCAAGTAATCCATAACCGCGGAAAACACGGCTTCTCGAGAAGATTATCCCTGCAGGGTTGCACCAATTTGGCCGTACACTCATGAATATCCCGCCAGATGGGATGCCTCCCACCAAGCGGGGCACTCAACACAACCAACCATTCTTCGCATCAAGCCCAAAGAACCTTGGGCGCACGGCTAATCAAGCCCAGAAGAAAATGGACCATCATAGCACTCTAAGACCGTGTCCCCCTATATGCCGACTACGAAAGTTCCACCCTGCGCTGGGCTCGCAAAAACATGCATGCGGCAAATGGAAAACACGAACTAAATGAGGCGATTTGGACGAGATGCGAATCAGGTCAAGTTGAGGGGGCCCCATACTCGCTTCCCAAATGCGGGTAGTGCGCTCATCATGGATCAGTAGACAAGACCCTTTTCCTATTAGGGTCGGCACTAGCAGGCTCCAAAACCACTCATGGGCCTCCTGCCGGTGCCTTATCATCAAATTATTATTACCATTAGCAATTAACAGGATTGATTGATTAACATCGAGCCCCCCGGTACAAATAATAAGATAGTAAAAGTAGTAACCGACAACAGACTCGAGTAAAAGCAACCCTAAGCATGCTAGATAAGAACAGGCACAAGCAATGGCTGTAGGTATGGAGGTGGCAATATCATGGCTCAAGGTATCATGTGATGGGTTCGGAGAACAAGCAACGATACATAGGGCTAGCAATAGTAGACAAAAAGATAGTATCGACAACAAGTGTGGAAAGGAACTCGATGATTCATGTGAGTGATAACTTGCCTGGCAGCTCAGTCTCGTACTGGGCTAGGTCCTGAGTAGTGTGTCGTAAGGCTCGTCGGTACCAACGTCGTCGTCTAATCGAGAAGAAGCAAAAACAACAATGAAGGAAGACGGGCAATCAATACATGGCATAGGTGCACAAACATTGGATGATGCATGTCATGTTTAATATGCACCAAAATAACTTGCTTGATATGAGACACAAATTTTAAATGGATTCCATATGCAAAGGTTGCATATGGAAGCCCATGCTTGGAGTTGAATTAATTGTTCTATCACTAAGCATTAGGTGTAGTTGAATTAGCATGATGCATGCATGATGAGGAACAAGAAGATAACAAATTGATTGCAATTGGAATGATAGTTTAACTATTTTGGAAAACATTAATAGGTTTGAAAATTATTGGTACTTAATGGTGTTGAACAAGTATTGATTGTTTTCAACAACTTAAAGTATGCAAAACCAATTACAAATTTGATATTGAAAAGGTTACAAATTTTTGTTGGATTACATGTTTCACATTTTGAAATTGGACTTTGGATTATTTAGTTATGAATTAAACAATATTAAACAAGTTTTAATTGAATTAAACAAGATTTAAATAGTTTAGGCAATTTAAATTATTCAAACCAGAAAACAAAATTTATATTTGAGTAGAGTATTCAAAAAGGTGTGAAAAACATATTTATTTGAATTATTTGAAAACAGTATGAATTAGTTATGAATTATTTCAAATGGCATTTGAATTATTTGGATTTGAATTTAAATTGCATTTTGAAAATTCAAAACAGAACACAAGTTGGATATTTGGAAAGAGTATAAGATTTTGAACAGAAAACATATAAAGTTTGTAATTATTGAAATTACAGAACAAAAGATATTAACTTTTGAAGTTTTGGTTTAATTCTGCTATTTAAAAATGAATTTGGAAATTAACAGATTGTTTTTAAGCTTTTGTTACCGTGCAGGGCCTACACACACACGCTGACAGGGGGGGCCCGTGGTGTGCTGTGCCCGCGTGGCTCTAGGGAGACTGACCAGCGGGCCCGGGGTGTCAGTGCGGGGAAAAGATGGAAAAAAGAAGGTGGCTTGCGCCTCCGGGGGTTCGACCCCGAGACCTCCTGGCCCGCGCGCAAGGAACGCGCCAACTGCGCTGGCGATCGACTCGTGACAGGAGTAGGGTGCGCGGGAGGTTATCTTTGGTACTGAGTTAACTGAATTTTTAACACTGGTTCGCTAACTGAACCTGACGATGAACTTGATCGGAAAACAGACGCGGTGGCTCGATGGTTGACAGCGGCGGTGTGCGGCGGATGCGCACGGCTGAGCACCGCGAGGAAGTGCGCGGGTGCTTGTGCTACTGGGGGTGACCTAGGCGCGCTCGGTGCGTGTGCAGAGAGGAAGAAAGGCGAGGGGATCGGGGGATGCTCACCGTGAGTCTGCAGGGGGTCGCCGGAGAAACGCGGACGGCGGCGAGGATCGGAGGCGGCTAGGGCTCGGTGGCGGTGTCGTGGAGGTAGAGGGAACCGTGGGCTTCCCGTTCCCGTGGCTAGCTCGCGTTGCTAGCCATCGGCGACGGCGAGCGGCGGCGAGTTTCAGAGAGGGTGGCGGGGTTCAGAGCTAGAGGTTCAGAGGGAAAGGCAGGAGCTTGGGGGGAGAGGATGGGAGGTTGGCGGCGCCGGGGTAGAGTTCTAGGGTTGGGTGGCCGTGAGGGGGCGCCGCGGTGGTTTTTATGGGCTCGAGTGGAGCTGTACGGCGGGGCATCGGGAGCTTCTGTGGCCGATCAACGGAGGAGAAGGCGTCGTACGCCTGACGTCAGCAGGGGAGGTGGAAGACAGCGACGTTGGGGGTTATCGGGCCAAGAATAAAAAAAACGGGCTGGGCTGCTTGGGCCCTTAGCTGCTGCTCTCCTCCCTGTTTATTTTTTATTTCTGTTACTGCTTTTTTTTTTTTAGTTAAGCAATTTGGAAACAAGCAAGATTTTGTTTACTGAAATTTTGGAACAAACATAGGGTAAATTTATTAGTGGAAAAATGCAACCTTTTGGTAGTTTTTGTTTTCCAAAAATTTATTGTTTGTTTGTTGTTTTAAAATTAACCAATTTAATTGGAAAATGCAATAATACTTAATATTGAAAATAAAGCCATTCCCACTAGGGTTTCCCCTAGGGTTTTGGAAGGGTTTAAATAGGGAAAAAGTTTGGTGAGTTGTTATGTTTTCAAATAGGTACTGATTTGAAACTTGGAAAAGATTTGAATCTAATTGGTGTAAATAATTGAATGATTTGAGGCAACCATTTAAGAGTTGATCCAATATGAAACTAATTGGGAGCAATTGATGTTTTTGGAATTGCAAATCTTTATTTGAGAGATTGTAACAGACAAGTGTGAAAACAAGATTTGATTAAGTTTGAATTTTATTATGAAAACAATGCAAACAGAAATAAAAATGAGAATGATGCCATGATGCATTGCATAAATTAAACAAATAAGTAAAACAACTAAGGGTTTTCATACTTGGATGTTACAAAACGCCCCCCTTGAAGGAATCGCGCCCCGAGATTCCCTACTGAGAAATGAACAGGTCCGGATACTTCTTGCGAAGATCCTCTTCGGTCTCCCATGTTGCCTCTTTATCAGAATGATGCGACCATTGGACTTTCAAGAACTTGGTGCTCTTGTTGCGAGTCTTACGCTCGGTCTCATCGAGAATACGAATAGGGTGCTCCTCATAAGATAGATCATCTTGCAGCTCAATGGAATCATGATCAACTGCACGATCTGGATCTTTGAAACACTTCTTGAGTTGTGACACGTGGAACACATCGTGCACTTTGGAAAGTTTTTCTGGAAGTTCAAGACGATAAGCATTTTCTGCACGTCTTGAGAGGATGTTGAAAGGGCCAATGTATCTTGGTGCAAGCTTTCCTTTCACACCAAAACGATGAGTGCCTCTGAGGGGAGTTACACGGAGATATGCCTTATCACCAGGTGCATAGACCATCTCCCTGTGCTTGCTATCATAATAGCTCTTCTGTCGAGACTGAGCAATCCTGAGATTGTCACGAATGATACGAACTTTCTCCTCGGCTTCCTTAACAATGTCAGGGCCTAAAAGTGAACGTTCACCAGCTCCAGACCAATTGATTGGACTCCTACATCTGCGACCATACAGTGCCTCAAATGGTGCCATGCCTAGGCTTGCCTGGTAGCTGTTGTTGTAGGAAAATTCAGCATATGGAAGGCAATCCTCCCATTTCATGCCAAAGGAGAGACCACATGCTCTGAGCATATCCTCGAGAATCTGATTGACTCTTTCGACTTGCCCTTGAGACTGAGGGTGATAAGCTGTGCTGAACAGAAGTTTGGTGCCCAATGCTTCTTGAAAGCTTTTCCAGAAATGAGAAGTGAAGATACTTCCACGGTCTGAGCTTATTTCCAATGGAACACCATGAAGGGGAACAACCTTTGCTGTGTAGAGCTCTGCTAACTGGCTAGCTGAGATAGTTTCCTTTACAGCATAGAAGTGAGCAACCTTTGTGAGACGATCAATAACAACGAAGATTGCATCGTTGCCCTTTTTGGACTTTGGAAACCCAGTAACGAAGTCCATTTCAATCATGTCCCACTTCCACTCAGGAATTTTCAGAGGTTGGAGTAGACCTGCTGTCTTCTGATGGACTGCCTTAACACGTTGACAAACGTCGCATTCAGAAACGTATTGAGCAATTCACGTTTCATGCCAGACCACCAATACAGAGTCTTGAGATCCTGGTACATCTTTGTACTTCCAGGGTGAATGGATAGAGGAGTTTCATGAGCCTCCTGAGAATGATATCCTTGAGACTTTGAATCTGAGGAACTGCAATGCGTCCTTCGAAGAACACAGTTCCCTTGTCATCAATTGAGAAGGACTTGAACTTATCATTGCCCTCCTTGATGTGATCCACAATCTTCTTGATTTCATTATCACAAAGTTGTTCAGAACGAATCTTGTCCTCGAGAGTTGGGCTGGCTGTCAAGCTAGCAAGGTATCCTTCAGGAACAAGACCAAGGTTCAGCTTCTGGAATTCTTCATGAAGTGGAGGTTGGCTTTCCATGATCATGAGATTATTGCAATAGGATTTGCGACTGAGAGCATCGGCCATAACATTAGCCTTGCCTGGAGTGTAAGAAATGGTGAGATCAAAGTCTTTTATCTTCTCAATCCATCTCCTTTGCCTGAGGTTCAGATCTGGCTGAGTGAAGATGTATTTCAGACTCTTGTGATCGGAAAAGATTTCAGTTTTGTTACCCAACAAGTATTGTCTCCATTTCTTGAGGGCAAACACAACTGCTGCAAGTTCAAGATCATGTGTGGGATAGTTTTGCTCATGTGGGTTCAACTGACGTGAAGCATAAGCCACAACTTGACGTTATTGCATAAGAACTGCTCCTAGGTTTTGGAGAGATGCATCACAGAATATCTGGAAAGGTTTGGTGGTATCGGGGCCAACTAGAACAGGTGTGGAAGTGAGTTTAGTCTTCAGGAGGTTGAAACTCTCATCACATTGTGGAGTCCAAACGAACTTTTTGTCCTTCTTTGTGAGATCAGTGAGAGGCTTAGCAATCTTGGAAAAGTTTTGGACGAAACGACGGCAATAGCTAGCCAAGCCAAGAAAACTTCTGACTTGCTTCACCGTCTTAGGGGGTTTCCATTCAACAATTGCCTTAACCTTTTCAGGATCAATGGCAATGCCCTTGGCAGAGATGATATGACCAAGATATGCAACTTCTGGAATCCAGAACTCACATTTGGAAAACTTGGCATACAGACGATGCTCGCGAAGTTTCATGAGAGTGAGACGAAGGTGTTCTCCATGCTCTTCCTCGGATTTTGAGTAGACTAGAATGTCATCAAGATATACCACAACGAACTTGTCGAGGTATTCATGGAAGACAGAATTCATGAGTCTTGAGAACGTTGCCGGTGCATTGGTGAGACCAAAGGACATGACGGTGTTCATATAGACCGTACCGAGTGGTGAAAGCTGTCTTAGGAATATCTTCCTTTCTGATCTTTATCTGATGGTACCCCATCCTCAAGTCAAACTTTGAGAATATTGAGGCTCCAGCAAGTTGATCAAAAAGATCATCAATACGAGGAAGTGGATACTTGTTCTTGATTGTTTTCTCGTTGAGAGGACGATAGTCAACCACGAGTCTTTTTGTTTGATCCTTCTTGGCAACAAACAGAGTTGGGAAACCCCAAGCGGAGGAACTAGGCTGAATGAAACCTTTGTCCATATACATATCGATTTGCTCCTTCAACAATTTCAGTTCAGGAGGAGCTATCTTATATGGATGCTTAGAGATTGGAGCAGTACCTGGCTCAAGCTCGATCACAACTCAACTGCTCTGTCCGGGCATCCCTGGCAACTCTTCTGGAAAGACGTCAGGGAATTCACAAACCACCGGAACATTTTCAATTGCAGGAAGGGGTTTGGCATCGAGGCTGAACAGCTGAACAGAAGTTGATCCATATGGAGAATAGACTATCTGGCCTGAAGTGTGGGAGAGAGTTATTGACTTTTGAGCACAGTCAATTTTAGCTTTGTGGGTCTTCAACCAATCCATACCCAGAATGACATCAATGTCAGAATTCCCCAGCAACATGAGTGAAGCAAGGAATACACGACCTCCAATTAGGATCTGATTGTCCATGCTTATCTTGGAAGTAATCATTTTAGTTCCCGGAGAGTGCACATAGATTTGATTGCTTAGTGGAACCAGAGCTAAATTGTACGTTGTAGCAAAGATCTTTGACACAAACGAATGTGATGCTCCAGTATCAAACAACACTTTAGCTGGAATAGAGTTTACGGGTAATATACCGAGAACGACGTCAGCAGCTTCCTCGGCTTTGTCGGCCTTGATATGGTTCACCCTCGCGTTCCTCCCGACAGGCCTATTGTTGGAGTTGAAGGCTTTAGCCGGGGGAGCACGGACCATAGCCTGGTTGGTGTTGGGGCGAGGAGGTAGGGGTAGCTGCTTCTGAGTGCACTTATCAGCATAATGTCCAGTATCCTTGCACTTGTAGCAAGTGACGATACGAGAAGAACCTGGCCTTGGCTGCCCCACCGGAAACCTCTGACCCTGCATCTGAGATGGGTTGGGTGGGCGGGGACCAAAGCCTGGAGAAGCTTGGGCATTTGGAGCCCGAGTGACAGCACCATTTGGCACCCAGATGCGGCGCTTCTGCGGAGGGGTGGTCATGTTGGAGGAGGAACCACCCTCACGCGAGTGCTTGCGCGACTCTTCGAACGCCTTGCGCCCATTCTCCTCATTGAGCGTGGTGTTCACAAGCTCCACGAAGTCCTTGCACTTGATGTTGGTGAGAGCGTACTTCAGTTCCGGGTTAAAACCTCGGCGGAACCTTGCCATCTTCTTGGCTTCGGTGGACACTTCGTCACCAGCGTACCGAGCGAGACGATTGAACTCGTTCTGGTAGCCGAGAACGTCCAGCTTGCCCTGTCTGAGAGAGCAGAATTCCTCACGCATCCTTTCCATGAGACCATCCGGGATGTGGTGCTTCAGGAAGGCATCTCTGAAACATCCCCAGTTGATAGGAAAGCCAGCCCTCATGGCCTGGTAGTTCTCCCACCAAGTAGCTGCCTGACCCTTCAGTAGGTAGGTGGCGTACTTGACCTTATCCTCTTCAGCAACATGAGCTATCTCCAGAGCTCTTGCTACGTCACGGATCCAGTCATCAGCATCCAGGGGCTCACGTGTTGTCACGAAAGCTTTTGCCCCAAGCTGAGGAAGTCCTTGATGGTGACCCTTGGAGCATTCTGGTTGTGTTGCTGGTTAGCCTGGATCTGGGCCATCTGTGTCACCACTTGGGTCATCTGAGCCAACAGTTCCCCCATTTGGTGGTGGCGGAGGCGGGTTGTTCCTGGTTGGAGGCATCCTGAACAGAAATTCATTTTAGCACAACAACAGAAAAGGATAGACTTGGTAACCGAAAGATAGATTATTCCGACGCATGAATAGATAACCAACAGGTACATCATCACATGTTCAAATACATCAGAATATCCAACAGACCAACACATGGTTCGAAAACGAAAGGATAAACTAGACACAGCTAGTAATGGATACAACGGTACTCCCCTGCTCATCACGCAGGACGGCGGTGAGTAGTACGACGAGAGATACGGTGAGGAGGAACCCCACGGAAGTAGGTATCACGACGATCCATGTAGATAGGAACTGCTCTGAGAGCAACTCTCGGTGTGGTGAAGTAGAAAGCGTCCTCTCCCTGTGCTCCATAGCGGGGAATCCCTGTGTAACCAGCTCCGAGGTCGAGAAGTGGGCCTCTGATCGGCTCGTAACCTCCAGCATCTGGCAACGGAAGACCAGCTGGCTGAACGACACGTGCGAAGCGCTCGTCTCCAACAAAGTCTGTGGTGTACGTCGCCAGACGAGTGAGAGCAAGGTGGAGCTGCTCCCTGACTGAGGCTAACTCCTGAGAAAGTGCGGAAGCAACGGCATCACTGTGACTAGCGAACTGGGCAGTGATCTGGAGCCTGGAGCTATCAGTCTCGTAGGTATCCATGTCGCGGTGGACAGTGAAGTGAACTCCCGCTGCCGTGATGTAACCACGGGGGATGTGACGAAAACTGGACTTATCAAACCCCCAGTAGTCAGCACGGAGAACGGTGATACTCACGTACGCTGCCTGCTGCACTGCCATATCCACTGTGGACCCTACTGCCTCGTACTGGTGTGCAATGCTCCTGCCATCATCCGACAGAATGTAGACGATAGCCCGGTAGCAAGTCTGGTCAAACTCTCGCTGGTGCTCGTAGACCTGGTACTCTGGTGCCCAACGGAACCCCAGATAGGTAACCATGTCTCTCAGCAACTCCGGAAAACCGGCGGTGCTCTCACAGCGAGTCATGCGAACCACCTGCGGGTAGTAGCTGAGACCCATCTGCAGATTATTTGGAAGGTTTTGATTAGACTCCGGTAGATGAAAAAGGATGTGGAAAGCAACAACAAGGTTCAACGGACGAAAAGGATGTTGAAAAGAACATGATATCGAAGCAACATCGGGAAAACGAGACCAAAAATCCTGAGGTACTACAGAGAACCCAAAACACGTGAAATCCTAACTTGAAAGTTTAGGTGAGAACAGAAAACAACGTTGCACTTCCTTACCAGAAAAGGGTGGGTGGGTGGGGAAAGAAGAAAAATGGCAGAATTCCTACTCTCACGTTTCATTTTTCCTATATAGCTACAAAATAGTTTCTAGACTCAACTGCGACCAGTAAAAAGGGATCCTATAGGCAGACAGGCTCTGATACCATTTGTCGCACCCAAGGTTTCTAGAGGATACTCATCGCACGAACTGGAAGTCAGGTGCTTGGATTATGGGGCAGACATGCTCCCACGTCCCAGCTTCCTGGTAGGCCTGCGCTTATGCGCGACAACACAAGCCCTGCTTCCACCGTCGAAGTAAACTATCCGCTAGGAACCTAAAGGCACTACTGTCGACGTACTTCATAATCAAACACGCACGGTACGTCAACAGTTGGTACGAATGATAGCACAGAATGTCTCTAAGACACAAAAGAATGAAATAAGTGCAACTGGCCTTCACTAAGGCAGAAAATATCGAATACAGTCATCCAGAGGACACATGTCCCAACATATCATTCATTACAACAGCGGAAGCAATCAAAGGGGTCTGAGTACAGACAAATCCATGGCTTAAGAAGCCGGAGAAAATAAATAAAAGCGAAGCCCATCCACGTAGGTCTGGATCCTGCCCTGGTCCAGCTAACTACTCGTCGGCAGACTCGTCGAACTCCACAAAGTAGCCATCCTGGGAAGCATCGTAGACGTAGTCGTACTCTGCGTAAACCACAGCCCCAACGGGGTCAGTACATCCAAGTACTGGCAAGCAAGACTCACAGTTCATCACAGAGTTTCCCGTCAACACAAGCATTGATGCTTGGGATCAACGGAAGAAAGGGGTGATATAAAAGTTGCTGCTGGCTGCTCTAACCAACTACAGAAGATATCTACAAGTTCCGGCTAACAGAATAAGATAAGATCGAGGATTGTAACCAACTGAAAGATAACTTCAACCAAACCCATCCTGGATCTCGCCCCTTATCCAAAGAAGCAATCCGAGGATAACTCACACAGTTGTGATAAGGTGAATCAAGTTATTGTGTGGATAACCTATTACTAGTCAGGTTATTAAGCATTGGGTGAAACATGATTGATCATTATGTTGAAGTTGTCCTGAGTACTTGTTAGCCAGTACTTTCACCAAGTAATCCATAACCGCGGAAAACACGGCTTCTCGAGAAGATTATCCCTGCAGGGTTGCACCAATTTGGCCGTACACTCATGAATATCCCGCCAGATGGGATGCCTCCCACCAAGCGGGGCACTCAACACAACCAACCATTCTTCGCATCAAGCCCAAAGAACCTTGGGCGCACGGCTAATCAAGCCCAGAAGAAAATGGACCATCATAGCACTCTAAGACCGTGTCCCCCTATATGCCGACTACGAAAGTTCCACCCTGCGCTGGGCTCGCAAAAACATGCATGCGGCAAATGGAAAACACGAACTAAATGAGGCGATTTGGACGAGATGCGAATCAGGTCAAGTTGAGGGGGGCGCCCATACTCACTTCCCAAATGCGGGTAGTGCGCTCATCATGGATCAGTAGACAAGACCCTTTTCCTATTAGGGTCGGCACTAGCAGGCTCCAAAACCACTCATGGGCCTCCTGCCGGTGCCTTATCATCAAATTATTATTACCATTAGCAATTAACAGGATTGATTGATTAACATCGAGCCCCCCGGTACAAATAATAAGATAGTAAAAGTAGTAACCGACAACAGACTCGAGTAAAAGCAACCCTAAGCATGCTAGATAAGAACAGGCACAAGCAATGGCTGTAGGTATGGAGGTGGTGGCAATATCATGGCTCAAGGTATCATGTGATGGGTTCGGAGAACAAGCAACGATACATAGGGCTAGCAATAGTAGACAAAAAGATAGTATCGACAACAAGTGTGGAAAGGAACTCGATGATTCATGTGAGTGATAACTTGCCTGGCAGCTCAGTCTCGTACTGGGCTAGGTCCTGAGTAGTGGTGTCGTAAGGCTCGTCGGTACCAACGTCGTCGTCTAATCGAGAAGAAGCAAAAACAACAATGAAGGAAGACGGGCAATCAATACATGGCATAGGTGCACAAACATTGGATGATGCATGTCATGTTTAATAGATGCACCAAAATAACTTGCTTGATATGAGACACAATTTTAAATGGATTCCATATGCAAAGGTTGCATATGGAAGCCCATGCTTGGAGTTGAATTAATTGTTCTATCACTAAGCATTAGGTGTAGTTGAATTAGCATGATGCATGCATGATGAGGAACAAGAAGATAACAAATTGATTGCAATTGGAATGATAGTTAACTATTTTGGAAAACATTAATAGGTTTGAAAATTATTGGTACTTAATGGTGTTGAACAAGTATTGATTGTTTTCAACAACTTAAAGTATGCAAAACCAATTACAAATTTGATATTTGAAAAGGTTATCAAATTTTTGTTGGATTACATGTTTCACATTTTGAAATTGGACTTTGGATTATTTAGTTATGAATTAAACAATATTAAACAAGTTTTAATTGAATTAAACAAGATTTAAATAGTTTAGGCAATTTAAATTATTCAAACCAGAAAACAAAATTTATATTTGAGTAGAGTATTCAAAAAGGTGTGAAAAACATATTTTATTTGAATTATTTGAAAACAGTATGAATTAGTTATGAATTATTTCAAATGGCATTTGAATTATTTGGATTTGAATTTAAATTGCATTTTGAAAATTCAAAACAGAACACAAGTTGGATATTTGGAAAGAGTATAAGATTTTGAACAGAAAACATATAAAGTTTGTAATTATTGAAATTACAGAACAAAAGATATTAACTTTTGAAGTTTTGGTTTAATTCTGCTATTTAAAAATGAATTTGGAAATTAACAGATTGTTTTTAAGCTTTTGTTACCGTGCAGGGCCTACACACACACGCTGACAGGGGGGGCCCGTGGTGTGCTGTGCCCGCGTGGCTCTAGGGAGACTGACCAACGGGCCCGGGGTGTCAGTGCGGGGAAAAGATGGAAAAAAGAAGGTGGCTTGCGCCTCCGGGGGTTCGACCCCGAGACCTCCTGGCCCGCGCGCAAGGAACGCGCCAACTGCGCTGGCGATCGACTCGTGACAGGAGTAGGGTGCGCGGGAGGTTATCTTTGGTACTGAGTTAACTGAATTTTTAACACTGGTTCGCTAACTGAACCTGACGATGAACTTGATCGGAAAACAGACGCGGTGGCTCGATGGTTGACAGCGGCGGTGTGCGGCGGATGCGCACGGCTGAGCACCGCGAGGAAGTGCGCGGGTGCTTGTGCTACTGGGGGTGACCTAGGCGCGCTCGGTGCGTGTGCAGAGAGGAAGAAAGGCGAGGGGATCGGGGGATGCTCACCGTGAGTCTGCAGGGGGTCGCCGGAGAAACGCGGACGGCGGCGAGGATCGGAGGCGGCTAGGGCTCGGTGGCGGTGTCGTGGAGGTAGAGGGAACCGTGGGCTTCTCGTTCCCGTGGCTAGCTCGCGTTGCTAGCCATCGGCGACGGCGAGCAGCGGCGAGTTTCAGAGAGGGTGGCGGGGTTCAGAGCTAGAGGTTCAGAGGGAAAGGCAGGAGCTTGGGGGGAGAGGATGGGAGGTTGGCGGCGCCGGGGTAGAGTTCTAGGGTTGGGTGGCCGTGAGGGGGCGCCGCGGTGGTTTTTATGGGCTCGAGTGGAGCTGTACGGCGGGGCATCGGGAGCTTCTGTGGCCGATCAACGGAGGAGAAGGCGTCGTACGCCTGACGTCAGCAGGGGAGGTGGAAGACAGCGACGTTGGGGGTTATCGGGCCAAGAATAAAAAAAACGGGCTGGGCTGCTTGGGCCCTTAGCTGCTGCTCTCCTCCCTGCTGTTTATTTTTTATTTCTGTTACTGCTTTTTTTTTTGTAGTTAAGCAATTTGGAAACAAGCAAGATTTTGTTTACTGAAATTTTGGAACAAACATAGGGTAAATTTATTAGTGGAAAAATGCAACCTTTTGGTAGTTTTTGTTTTCCAAAAATTTATTGTTTGTTTGTTGTTTTAAAATTAACCAATTTAATTGGAAAATGCAATAATACTTAATATTGAAAATAAAGCCATTCCCACTAGGGTTTCCCCTAGGGTTTTGGAAGGGTTTAAATAGGGAAAAAGTTTGGTGAGTTGTTATGTTTTCAAATAGGTACTGATTTGAAACTTGGAAAAGATTTGAATCTAATTGGTGTAATTAATTGAATGATTTGAGGCAACCATTTAAGAGTTGATCCAATATGAAACTAATTGGGAGCAATTGATGTTTTTGGAATTGCAAATCTTTATTTGAGAGATTGTAACAGACAAGTGTGAAAACAAGATTTGATTAAGTTTGAATTTTATTATGAAAACAATGCAAACAGAAATAAAAATGAGAATGATGCCATGATGCATTGCATAAATTAAACAAATAAGTAAAACAACTAAGGGTTTTCATACTTGGATGTTACACACGTCGACATTACAGGGAAGAAACGGTGATCGAGCTCCCCTCCCCATCGATATAACCTGCCCTCGAGCACCTCCTCCTGCCCTAATTTTCCTCCACCCCTCTCTCCCTCGAGCGCCTCCATCTCCTCCCTCTTTTCTCTCTCGCTCCTCTCTGTATCCTCCCGAGAGCTCCATCACCGCCGCCTCCCTCCGGCGAGCGCCGCCGCCACGGTGCCCGCCCGGCCGCGCTAGGGCCGGGAACGGAACCGGCACGGCGCCCTCTTCCACGCCATGCCCTCCATCTCCCTCGAGATCACCGGAATCGCCGCCGCCATCCGTTTTCTCGCCGCCGGCCGCACCTGACGACCACCACCGATCCCTCCGTTCTGTCAGCAAGGTGAGCGCGCCCTCCCGCCATCTCCTCGTTCCTCCTCCTCTCGCACGGGCACACGGCCCCACGGCCGCACCGGCCACCCGCACGGCGGCCCGCTCGAGCAGCCGCGGCGAGCGGCAGGGAGCAGCGATCGCCGGCGTGCGCCCTCCCTGTCCGCTCGCATCTTCTGTCGTAACAGGTACCTGCAGCCAAAGTTCAGTTAGAAAAAAAAACTTACCTGACGAAATTACATGTTAACCAGTTTCGCTACTGCTTCCTAACACCAAACCAAATCCAGCCCAACTGGCCACACGCACTCTCGCTTGCCCCATAGGTTGCGGGATCGAATCCCAGGGGAGGCATTTGCCTCCCCAATTTTTTCCTTCCGCGCGCCCCGCGCTGGGCCCACGCGTCAGGGACCCTGGAGGCCGCCTGGGCGCCACGCAGGCGATGGCCCCACTGGCAGTGGCCCATTCTGGGTCACTGCGCGGTGCAATTGTCTTTTCTGCCTTTTTATTTTTCTTTATCAGTCCAATTAATTACAGAATAGTCCCTAGAATTGAAACCCTAATAACTTTTATTTCACAAACCCAAATAATAAAAATAAAATATGTACACCGCACCAAATTAAATTCTCTATCTATCTATAGCATTTGTTTTCTGTTTTGAGTTTTCAAAATGCAATTCAAATTTGAATTCAAATAATTCAATTGCAATTTGCTAAAATCCATAACTAATTCGTTATTAATCCAAATCATGCAAATAAAATATGTTTTCCATACCATTTTGAACCACCAATTCAAAAATAAATTTTGTTTCATGTTTTGAATAATTTAAATTGCCTAAATAATTTAAACCTTGTTTAAATCATTTAAAATTGATAAAATCATAACTTGCCCAAATTAAATTATTTTTGAACATGCAAAATATGTTTTCAAACCATCCAAGTGTAAACTTTTCAAATATGAATTTGAATTTATGTTTTGAACAAATAAAATTCAAATAAAATTCATGCTTGTTCTAAATTCATTTAAAACTTGTTTAATATTGTTTCAATCATAATAAATTCATCCTAACTCCTTTTTCAATATTTGAAACTTGTAATCCAACTAAAATTTGATGTTCTTTTCAAATATAAACTTTGTTATTTGTTTTGCACAATTTAAATTGGTGAAAACAACAACTATTTTGTGTAATCCCTTTAAGGAACCAAAAATTCCATAACGTACTAAATAAATTTCTAAATTGGTAAACCCTATTTTAAATGGGTTCTATTGTTGTTATTTTGTTGTTTTCCTCATCCATGCATCATACTAATTCACCTTCATCTGTTGATTAGTTGGAAAACAAATAATCTAACCCAAAATTCATGGGCTTTTCATATGCAACTCAAAATTGCATATGGGTCCATTTAAATTGTGTTACCATGTTAGCTAGTTTATTTTGATGCAACTATTAACATGACATGCATCATCCCCATGTTTGTGCACTATGCCATGATATTGATTGTCTACCTTTTCTGCATTGTCTGTTTGCTTCTTCTCGGTTAGACGACGACGTTGAGACCGACGATCCTTACGACACCCCTTCTGAGGATCTAGCTCAGTACCAGGCTACTGGGTTTGCAGGCAAGTTATCACTCACATGAACCACTGTGTTCCTTTCAACATTGGTTACCGATACTTGCCGTTGTTCTTTTCTGCTAGCCTTAGTAGTAGTTGTTTCTGTTACGAACCTAACACATGAATCCCTTAACCTTGATATTGCCTCACCTCCACTCCTATCACCCCTTTGGTTGAGCCAGTGTCTTACTAGCATGCTTAGGTTGCTTTGCTCGAGTCTGTTACCCGTTACTTTCTGTTGTTACTACTATTATGTTCTGGGGGCTCCATGTTAATCAATCAACCTGTTATTAATAATATGTTGATAAGGCACCGGCAGGAGGCCCTTTGTGGTTTTGAGGCCTGCTAGTGTCGACCCTAATTAGGAAAAGGGTCTTGTCTACTGATCCATGATGAGCGTGCTCACCGCATCCGGGTGGTGGTATGGAACCCCCCTCGGCTTTGATCTGATCCGCGGTTTGTCCGAAGAGCCACACTTAGTTCGGGTGTTCCATTTGGCTCATACGCATAAATGGGTCGCTCCCATGGTTACTGTTGATGATGATGATGCCTATAGGGCGAGGCCTGTGGTGCCGGGGGGTGTGGTTTTCACCCCTGCGCTTAGGTTAGGTCGGACTGGCCGGGACCTTATAGCTCCGTGGCTCCTAGGACAGGTTGTAGAGATGGTTCGAGTCGTGTCGAGTCCACCTGAGTTTTAGTTGGTGGCTCGAGTGTGTACGGGTACTGGAGCACACCCTGCAGGGATAAATCTTCTCGAGAAGCCGTGTTGTCCGCGGTTATGTGACGACTTGGTGAAAGTACTGGCTAACAAGTACTCAGAACAACTTACACCTAACTAATGTTAACTTGACTAGTAATAGATTTATTGACACAATAACCTGAACCATCATTAATCCAACTGTGTGAGTTATCCTCGGATTGGTTCTTTGGATAAGGGGCGAGATCCAGGATGGGTTTGTTTGATGGTCAACAACAGTTGGTTACGCTACGCTATCTTATCTCCTTTCTGTTAGCTGGAAGTGGTAGTGTTTCTGTAGTTGGTTAGCGCAGCCAGTTGCAGCATCTTTTATAACCCCTTTCTTCCGTTGAACCCAAGGCATTTGTGCTTGGTGTTGACGGGTTACACTTTGGTGAACTGTGAGTCTTGCTTGCCAGTACGTTGTTGTACTGGCCCCTTTGGGGCTGTGGTTTACGCAGACGACGATTCCGAGGATCTCCATGGTGGCTACTACGTGGAGTACGACGACGCTGTTGACGAGTAGATAGCGGACCCGGGCAGGATCCGAGACTTCGTGGATGGGCTCCGTCTTTTCGTTTCCGGCCTCTTAGGCCTATTTGGATCTTGTCTGTACTCAGACCTGTTGAATGCTTCCGCTGTGATGTAATGATGTTATGTTGGGACATGTGTCCTCTGGATGATTGTATTTGCTATTCTCTGCCTTAGTGAAGGCCATTTGCAACCTTATTTCAATCTTTTGTGTCTTAGAGATATGTTGTGGTATCATTCCGTTTAACGCTGTTGACGTACCATGTGTGATTGGTATGAAGTACGTCGACAGTAGTGCCTATGGTTTCTAGTGGATAGTTTACATCGACGGTGGAATAGCAGGGCTTGTGTTGTCGCGCATAAGCGCAGGCCTACCAGGAAGCTGGGACGTGGGAGCAGTTATGCCCCATAATCCAAGCATCTGCTATCCAGTTCGGCCCGATGAGTATCCCCTAGAAACCAGGGTGCGACAAATGGTATCAGAGCCTGTCTGCCTGTAGGACCCCTTTTACTGGTCGCAGTTTGAGTCTAGAAACTATTTTGTAGCTATATAGGAAAAATGAAACGTGAGAGTAGGAATTCTGCCATTTTATTTCTTTCCCCACCCACCCTCCCTTTTCTGGTAAGGAAGTGCAACGTTGTTTTTCTCTTCTCATCTAAACTTTCAAGTTAGGATTTCACGTGTTCTGGGTTCTTCTGTAGTACCTCAGGTGTTTGTGGTCTCCTGTTTCCCAGTGTTGCTTCGACATCGTCCTTCACAAATCTTCTCTTTCGTGGTTAACCTCCATCCGTTTTGTTCCGGAGATTTTCTTCTTCAACACCGCACCCGTGTGGTACTCGAACCATTTATGGTGAACGTTGAGGGTAGTATATGTTCGCTCCATGCAACCTTCTTACCGTCTGAAGTAATTCTTTTAAGCACTTATATTGGATTATGTTATCCGGTTAGTGTGTTAACCTTGGTATCCTCTTCAGGATGGAAAGTGGTGACGAAGAACCCACACTGCCACCTGAGATGGGGAAAGTGCTGTCTCAGATGACACAAGTTATGAAGCAGATGCAGCAGAACCAAGACCTTGGGATTAATGGCAACACCCGTGTGTCTATTCGGGAGTTCCTTGAGCTCAATCCGCGCATGTTTGATAACTCCTCCGAGCCATTGGATGCTGATGACTGGCTCCGTGAAATGAACCGTACTCTTATGGTAGCTCATGTGGCTGACGAGGACCGTGTTCCTTACGTGACCTACCTTCTCCGTGGACGATCCATGTCTTGGTGGGAGAATTTCCAAGAAATGAGAGGTTCTAGTGTGGCAATCACATGGGAGGATTTCAAGCAAGCCTTCGTGCGCCATCACATTCCCGATGGGCTCATGGAGAAAATGCGTGAGGAATTCTATTCTTTCACACAAGGCAAATTGGACGTTCTCGAATACCAAAGAGAGTTCAATCGTCTGGCTCGCTACGCCGGAGATGAGATCTCCACGGAAGCGAGAAAGATGGCAAAGTTCCGCAGGGGTCTCAACCCGGAACTCAAGTATGCTCTCACCAACGTCAAGGCCAAGAATTTTGAGGACCTCGTCAACATCGCTCTAAATGAAGAGCATGGGCGCAAGTTGGTTGAGGAATCTCGTAAGCACTCTCGTGAACAGGCTAATCTTTCAAAAGCTATCATGCCTCCACAAAACCGGAGAGTTTGGGTTCCATATACCACTACAACACCGCCCATCTGCTTGCCAAGCCCGGCAGGAATTCTTCCCCGCCCTCCCACCCCAATGGTATCTTCAGGAGGTGCTCCATCTCAGTCAGGCCCAACAACTCCTCGTTCTGTTGTTACATGCTACAAGTGTGGACAGCCGGGCCACTATTCCGATAAGTGTCCGCAAAGGCACCTCTTTCCACCTCCACCTCGCCACAGGTCGACCCGACAAGAATACGTGGTCCTCCGTTGGGTTGCTACAACAGCAACGACCTTGGCGTGAGAACCGTTAAGGTGAACCATGTCAAGGCCCAGGGAGCAGAAGAATCTCCAGAGGTTGTAATGGGCACACTTCTTGTGAACTCGTTTCGTGCTAAAGTCTTGTTCGATTCTGGTGCTTCACACTCTTTCATCTCTCAATGCTTTGCAAACAACAGTGGAATCAACTTCGAACAGTTGTCTATCCCTTTCCTAGTGAAATCACCGGGATCTAGCTGGCAAAGCAATAAAGTTAGCCAGAACATCGAGATCACAATTGGAAACCTTCCATTCCAGGCATCTCTGATAGCTCTCCACTCTTCAGATATTGATGTCATTCTTGGGATGGATTGGTTGGTAGCCAACAAAGCAGTCATTGATTGTCCTGCTAAGTCTGTCAAAATCACACACCCTTCTGGCCAGATAGTCTACTTCCATGCCGAAAATCCAGTTGCTCAACTCTACACTCTCAATGCAAATCCTCTACCATCTATTGAAACTATTCCGGTGGTTTGTGAATTCCCTGATGTCTTTCCAGAAGAGCTGCCAGGAATGCCTCCTGACAGAGCTGTTGAGTTCGTCATCGAACTTGAACCAGGCACTGCTCCAATCTCCAAGCATCCATACAAGATAGCTCCTCCTGAACTGAAGTTGTTGAAGGAGCAAATCGATATGTACATGGAGAAAGGTTACATTCAGCCTAGTTCCTCCGCTTGGGGTTGCCCAACTCTGTTCGTTGCGAAGAAGGATCAAACAAAGAGACTCGTGGTTGATCGTCCTCTCAACGAGAAAACCATCAAAAACAAGTATCCAATTCCTCGTATCGATGATCTTTTTGATCAACTTGCTGGAGCCTGAATATTCTCCAAGCTGGACTTGAGGATGGGTTACCATCAAATAAAGATCAGAAAGGAAGATATTCCAAAAACAGCTTTCACCACTCGGTACGGTCTATATGAATACACCGTCATGTCCTTTGGCCTCACCAATGCACCGGCGACATTCTCTCGACTTATGAATTCTGTCTTCCATGAATACCTCGACAAGTTCGTTGTGGTATATCTTGATGACATTCTTGTCTACTCAAAATCCGAGGAAGAGCATGGAGAACATCTTCGTCTCACTCTCATGAAACTTCGCGAGCATCGTCTATATGCCAAGTTCTCCAAATGTGAGTTCTGGATTCCAGAAGTTGCTTACCTTGGTCATGTCATCTCTGCCAAGGGCAGCCATTGATCCAGAAAAGGTTAAGGCAATTGTTGATTGGAAACCTCCTAAGACGGTGAAGCAAGTCAGAAGTTTTCTTGGTTTGGCTAGCTATTGCCGTCGTTTCGTCCAAAACTTCTCCAAGATTGCCAAACCTCTCACTGATCTCACAAAGAAGGACAAGAAGTTCGTTTGGTCTCCACAATGTGATGAAAGTTTCAATCTCCTCAAGAAAACTCTCCCAGTTCTGGTTGGCCCGGATACTACCAAACCTTTTCAGATATTCTGTGACGCTTCTCTCCAAGGTCTAGGAGCAGTTCTTATGCAAGAACGTCAAGTTGTGGCTTATGGTTCACGTCAGTTGAACGCACATGAGCTCAATTATCCCACACATGACCTTGAACTTGCAGCAGTTGTGTTTGCCCTCAAGAAATGGAGGCAATACTTGTTGGGTAACCGCACTGAAATCTTTTCTGATCATAAGAGTCTGAAATACATCTTCACTCAGCCAGATCTAAACCTCAGGCAAAGGAGATGGATTGAAAAGATCAAAGACTTTGATCTCACTATTTCTTACACTCCGGGCAAGGCTAATGTTATGGCCGATGCTCTCAGTCGCAAGTCATATTGCAATAATCTCATGATCATGGAAAGCCAACCTCCACTTCATGAAGAATTCCAGAAGCTGAACCTTGGTCTTGTTCCTCAAGGTTATCTTGCAAACTTGACAGCTAGTCCAACTCTCGAGGATAAGATTCGTTCTGAACAACTTCGTGATGTTGAGATCAAGAAGATCGCAAATAACATCAAAGCCGGCAATGTGAAGTATCAGTGCTTCTCAATTGATGACAAGGGAACTGTGTTCTTCGAAGGACGCATTGCAGTTCCTCAAATTCAGAGTCTCAAAGATGTTATTCTCAAGGAGGCTCATGAAACTCCTCTCTCCATACATCCTGGAAGTACAAAGATGTACCAGGATCTCAAGACTCTGTATTGGTGGTCTGGCATGAAACGTGAAATTGCTCAATACGTTTCTGAATGCGACGTTTGTCAACGTGTTAAGGCAGTTCATCAGAAAACAGCTGGTCTTCTCCAACCTCTGAAAATTCCTGAGTGGAAGTGGGACATGATTGAAATGGACTTCGTCACTGGTTTTCCAAAGTCCAAAAAGGGCAACGATGCAATCTTCGTTGTTATTGATCGTCTCACTAAGGTAGCTCACTTCTTTGCTGTCAAAGAAACAATCTCAGCTAGCCAGTTAGCAGAACTCTACACAACAAAGATCGTTCCTCTTCATGGTGTTCCATTGGAAATAAGCTCAGACCGTGGAAGTATATTCACTTCGCATTTCTGGAAGAGTTTTCAAGAAGCATTGGGCACCAAACTTCTGTTCAGCACAGCTTATCACCCTCAGTCTCAAGGGCAAGTCGAAAGAGTCAATCAGATTCTCGAGGATATGCTCAGAGCATGTGGTCTCTCCTTTGGCATGAAATGGGAGGAATGTCTTCCATATGCTGAATTCTCCTACAACAACAGCTTCCAGGCAAGCCTAGGCATGGCACCATTTGAAGCTCTCTATGGCCGCAGATGCAGGAGTCCAATCAATTGGTCTGGAGCTGGTGAACGTTCACTCTTAGGCCCTGACATTGTTAAGGAAGCCGAAGATAAAGTTCGCATCATTCGCGACAATCTCAAGATTGCTCAGTCTCGTCAGAAAAGCTACTATGACAGCAAGCACAGGGATATGATTTATGCACCTGGTGACAAGGCATATCTCCGTGTAACTCCCCTCAGAGGCACTCATCGTTTTGGTGTGAAAGGAAAGCTAGCACCGAGATACATTGGTCCTTTCAACATTCTCTCAAGGCGTGCGGAAAATGCCTATCGTCTTGAACTTCCAGAAAAACTATCCAAGGTGCACGATGTGTTTCACGTGTCACAGCTCAAGAGGTGTTTCAAAGATCCAGATCGTGCAGTTGATCATGATTCCATTGAACTGCAAGATGATCTATCTTATGAGGAGCACCCTGTTCGAATTCTCGATGAGACCGAGCGTAAGACTCGCAACAAGAGCACCAAGTTCTTAAAAGTGCAGTGGTCGCATCATTCCGATAAAGAGGCAACGTGGGAGACCGAGGAGGATCTTCGCAAGAAGTATCCGGACCTTTTCCTTTCTCAGTAGGAATCTCGGGGCGCGATTCCTTCAAGGGGGGGCGTTTTGTAACATCCCAAGTATGAAAATCTACCCCCTAGAATGTTTTGTTTCATGTTTAATTCAAGTATTGCATCATGTCATCATCTTTGCACTTGTTTTCTATTTGGTTCCATTTGTTTTCTATATGAAATTCCAAACAAAACATTCAAATCATTTGTCATACTTGTTATGTTACCTGTTTCAAATAAAAAACTACAAAACAAACCAACAATTGTTTCCACCAAAATTGTTATCAAAAACTTAATTTTTTTGGCTTAGGTTCATTTATTTCTGTTGATACCAAATTGCTCAAATCAATTAATTTCCAAGCATCAACTCAATTAAATAATTGGAAAACAAAAGTTTATTTTAATGTGTGGTTACAAAAAGGAATCATTAAAAATTTTATTCCAAAATTGTCTAACCCTAAAACCATTTGTTCTCTCCCTTTTCCCAAATCTGAAAGAAAAAAATAAAAGGAAGAATAAAGAATAAAAAGAGAGGGGGGCAAAGGGGCATTCAGCCCAATTGGGCTAGCCCAACTCCCACTGGCCCATACCCCCCCCCCCCCACGACTTTGTCTCCTACCTCTGTACGGAGCTCATCTCCAACGACCACGTCGACATTACAGGGAAGAAACGGTGATCGAGCTCCCCTCCCCATCGATATAACCTGCCCTCGAGCACCTCCTCCTGCCCTAATTTTCCTCCACCCCTCTCTCCCTCGAGCGCCTCCATCTCCTCCCTCTTTTCTCTCTCGCTCCTCTCTGTATCCTCCCGAGAGCTCCATCACCGCCGCCTCCCTCCGGCGAGCGCCGCCGCCACGGTGCCCGCCCGGCCGCGCTAGGGCCGGGAACGGAACCGGCGCGGCGCCCTCTTCCACGCCATGCCCTCCATCTCCCTCGAGATCACCGGAATCGCCGCCGCCATCCGTTTTCTCGCCGCCGGCCGCACCTGACGACCACCACCGATCCCTCCGTTCTGTCAGCAAGGTGAGCGCGCCCTCCCGCCATCTCCTCGTTCCTCCTCCTCTCGCACGGGCACACGGCCCCACGGCCGCACCGGCCACCCGCACGGCGGCCCGCTCGAGCAGCCGCGGCGAGCGGCAGGGAGCAGCGATCGCCGGCGTGCGCCCTCCCTGTCCGCTCGCATCTTCAGTCGTAACCGGTACCTGCAGCCAAAGTTCAGTTAGAAAAAAAAACTTACCTGACGAAATTACATGTTAACCAGTTTCGCTACTGCTTCCTAACACCAAACCGAATCCAGCCCAACTGGCCACACGCGCTCTCGCTTGCCCCATAGGTTGCGGGATTGAATCCCAGGGGAGGCATTTGCCTCCCCAATTTTTTCCTTCCGCGCGCCCCGCGCTGGGCCCACGCGTCAGGGACCCTGGAGGCCGCCTGGGCGCCACGCAGGCGATGGCCCCACTGGGAGTGGCCCATTCTGGGTCACTGCGCGGTGCAATTGTCTTTTCTGCCTTTTTATTTTTCTTTATCAGTCCAATTAATTACAGAATAGTCCCTAGAATTGAAACCCTAATAACTTTTATTTCACAAACCCAAATAATAGAAATAGAATATGTACACCGCACCAAATTAAATTCTCTATCTATCTATAGCATTTGTTTTCTGTTTTGAGTTTTCAAAATGCAATTCAAATTTGAATTCAAATAATTCAATTGCAATTTGCTAAAATCCATAACTAATTCATTATTAATCCAAATCATGCAAATAAAATATGTTTTCCATACCATTTTGAACCACCAATTCAAATATAAATTTTGTTTCATGTTTTGAATAATTTAAATTGCCTAAATAATTTAAACCTTGTTTAAATCATTTAAAATTGATAAAATTATAACTTGCCCAAATTAAATTATTTTTGAACATGCAAAATATGTTTTCAAACCATCCAAGTGTAAACTTTTCAAATATGAATTTGAATTTATGTTTTGAACAAATAAAATTCAAATAAAATTCATGCTTGTTCTAAATTCATTTAAAACTTGTTTAATATTGTTTCAATCATAATAAATTCATCCTAACTCCTTTTTCAATATATTTGAAACATGTAATCCAACTAAAATTTGATGTTCTTTTCAAATATAAACTTTGTTATTTGTTTTGCACAATTTAAATTGGTGAAAACAACAACTATTTTGTGTAATCCCTTTAAGGAACCAAAAATTCCATAACTTACTAAATAAATTTCTAAATTGGTAAACCCTATTTTAAATGGGTTCTATTGTTGTTATTTTGTTGTTTTCCTCATCCATGCATCATACTAATTCACCTTCATCTGTTGATTAGTTGGAAAACAAATAATCTAACCCAAAATTCATGGGCTTTTCATATGCAACTCAAAATTGCATATGGGTCCATTTAAATTGTGTTACCATGTTAGCTAGTTTATTTTGATGCAACTATTAACATGACATGCATCATCCCCATGTTTGTGCACTATGCCATGATATTGATTGTCTACCTTTTCTGCATTGTCTGTTTGCTTCTTCTCGGTTAGACGACGACGTTGAGACCGACGATCCTTACGACACCCCTTCTGAGGATCTAGCTCAGTACCAGGCTACTGGGTTTGCAGGCAAGTTATCACTCACATGAACCACTGTGTTCCTTTCAACATTGGTTACCGATACTTGCCGTTGTTCTTTTCTGCTAGCCTTAGTAGTAGTTGTTTCTGTTACGAACCTAACACATGAATCCCTTAACCTTGATATTGCCTCACCTCCACTCCTATCACCCCTTTGGTTGAGCCAGTGTCTTACTAGCATGTTTAGGTTGCTTTGCTCGAGTCTGTTACCCGTTACTTTCTGTTGTTACTACTATTATGTTCTGGGGGCTCCATGTTAATCAATCAACCTGTTATTAATAATGTGCTGATAAGGCACCGGCAGGAGGCCCTTTGTGGTTTTGAGGCCTGCTAGTGTCGACCCTAATTAGGAAAAGGGTCTTGTCTACTGATCCATGATGAGCGTGCTCACCGCATCCGGGTGGTGGTATGGAACCCCCCTCGGCTTTGATCTGATCCGCGGTTTGTCCGAAGAGCCACACTTAGTTCGGGTGTTCCATTTGGCTCATACGCATAAATGGGTCGCTCCCATGGTTACTGTTGATGATGATGATGCATATAGGGCGAGGCCTGTGGTGCCGGGGGGTGTGGTTTTCACCCCTGCGCTTAGGTTAGGTCAGACTGGCCGGGACCTTATAGCTTCGTGGCTCCTAGGACAGGTTGTAGAGATGGTTCGAGTCGTCGAGTCCACCTGAGTTTTTAGTTGGTGGCTCGAGTGTGTACGGGTACTGGAGCACACCCTGCAGGGATAAATCTTCTCGAGAAGCCGTGTTGTCCGCGGTTATGTGACGACTTGGTGAAAGTACTGGCTAACAAGTACTCAGAACAACTTACACCCAACTAATGTTAACTTGACTAGTAATAGATTTATTGACACAATAACCTGAACCATCATTAATCCAACTGTGTGAGTTATCCTCGGATTGCTTCTTTGGATAAGGGGCGAGATCCAGGATGGGTTTGTTTGATGGTCAACAACAGTTGGTTACGCTACGCTATCTTATCTCCTTTCTGTTAGCTGGAAGTGGTAGTGTTTCTGTAGTTGGTTAGCGCAGCCAGTTGCAGCATCTTTTATAACCCCTTTCTTCCGTTGAACCCAAGGCATCTGTGCTTGGTGTTGACGGGTTACACTTTGGTGAACTGTGAGTCTTGCTTGCCAGTACGTTGTTGTACTGACCCCTTTGGGGCTGTGGTTTACGCAGACGACGATTCCGAGGATCTCCATGGTGGCTACTACGTGGAGTACGACGACGCTGTTGACGAGTAGATAGCGGACCCGGGCAGGATCCGAGACTTCGTGGATGGGCTCCGTCTTTTCGTTTCCGGCCTCTTAGGCCTATTTGGATCTTGTCTGTACTCAGACCTGTTGAATGCTTCCGCTGTGATGTAATGATGTTATGTTGGGACATGTGTCCTCTGGATGATTGTATTTGCTATTCTCTGCCTTAGTGAAGGCCATTTGCAACCTTATTTCAATCTTTTGTGTCTTAGAGATATGTTGTGGTATCATTCCGTTTAACGCTGTTGATGTACCATGTGTGATTGGTATGAAGTACGTCGACAGTAGTGCCTATGGTCTCTAGTGGATAGTTTACATCGACGGTGGAATAGCAGGGCTTGTGTTGTCGCGCATAAGCGCAGGCCTACCAGGAAGCTGGGACGTGGGAGCAGTTATGCCCCATAATCCAAGCATCTGCTATCCAGTTCGGCCCGATGAGTATCCCCTAGAAACCAGGGTGCGACACGTTGTTTTCCACTAGATCTCTCTCCCGGTGTGGATTACTTGTTAGTAATTGATGCTTGTGAGATTTATCGGTGTTTGCACTCTATGACCAGATTGTTATTTACCATTATATCACCTCAGATTATGATCCATATGATGTATCGTGAGTAGTTCATTTATTTCTTGAGGACATGGGAGAAGTCATCAAGTTAGTAGTGGAATTATGTTGAAGTAATATATGTATGGTTTGATATTTAAGTTGTGGTGTGATTCTTCTAGTGGTGTCATGTGAGCGTCGACTAGATGACACTTCAGCTTTATGGGCCTAGGAGGATGCATTATGTATTTGGCTACTAATTGTGGGGTTGCTGGAGTGACATTAACCTAAACTCCCGTTAGGAAACCGATGCACGAGGGAGTGTAGGATCCCAAAGTTTAAGGTTGTGGTTATATTTATCTTAATTACTTCTTGTATTTGCGGATGCTTATGAGGGGTATAATCAAAAGTATGTATTAGTCCCACTTGGGCGGTGCATTAGCATAGGTTCACCCACACAAAACCTATCAAAACAATAAAAATTAATCAACTGTATGAAGCAAACGCACTAGACGAGATCCCCATGTGTCCTCGAGAACGTTTAGTTATCATAAGTAAAAAACCGGCTTGTCCTTTGCTCTCCAAAGGATTGGGCCACTCGCTGCAATTATTATTAATGTCTTTTATTTACTCGTACTTTATTTATCGGCTATATCAAAAACCAGCAAAACCATGTTTGCTAGTGTTTACAGTGAATCCTATATCCAACCTGTTTGTCAACACCTTCTATTCCTTGTTGGCTGTGACACTCTTATTTATCAAAAGTACTACGATACACTCCCTATACTTGTGGCTCATCACCTACTCGAGGACGAATAGGAACTAAGCTTGGGGATGCTGATATGTCTCAAACGTATTCAAAATTTCTGATGTTCCATGTTGTTTTCATACTATATGATACATGTTTCCTATACACTTTATGTCATTTTTATCGATTTTCTGGGACTAACCTATTGACAAGATGCCACATAGCCAGTTCATGTTTTCTGTTGTTTGTTATTTCAGAAAAGTTGTTCTGCAAATATTCTCGGAGTTGGACGAAACAAAACCCAGAAGTCTTAGAAATCTCTCGCGCACATGAAGTCCGGAGGGGGCCCTGGAGGCCCCACACATATGGCGGCGCCCCCCCCCTTTGGCCACGCCAGCTGGTGGTGTGGGGCCCCTCGCCGCCCACCGACGTTTCCCTTTCGCCTATTTATACCTCTTCATGGGTTTACCCTAAGGACCCGAGCCTTTTCCACCAAAAACATCAGCAGGCGCCGTCATCGTCAACCATAGTGCGGGAGGGTTCTGGAGCTCTCCCCGGCACCCTACCGGGAGGGGAATTCATCACCGGAGGTCTCTACACCAATATGCCCGCCTCCGGAATGATGCGTGAGTACTTCATCCTTGGACTACGGGTCCATAGCAATAGCTAGATGGTTGTTCTCTCCTCTTTATGCCTCATGTTTAGATACTGTGAGCTGCCTAACAAGATCAAGATCATCTTATTGTAATGCTACATGTTGTGTTTGCTGGGATCCGACGAACATTGAATGTTACGTCCAATGATTATGAATCTATTATTTTATTTCATGTTTATGTTATTTATGATCTTGCATGATCTCCGTTACTAGTACATGTTCTGACCAAGTTGATGCTTGTAACTCCAAGAGGGGGTATTTATGCTAGATAGTGGGTTCATGCCTCCCATTCACTCACGCTCGAGTGATAGAAACGTAACAGGTGGGAGATGTGTTGTTGCCATTAGGGAGAAAACAAAGATGTTGCCATTGTTTACATTACACACTTTGGTTAATGCAATTTTCTATTTCTTGCAACTTAATACCCAAGGTTTGATTGGATAACGCCATAAGGGTGGATTATTAGTCATAGATGCAGTTGGATAACGGTCTATGAATCTTGTCAATTGCCCAGTTGTAATTTGTTTACCTAACATGCTATCTATCTTTTATGGAGAGACACCACTAGTGAACTGTGGACCCCGATCCATTTCTACACTAATAATACAACCACTATTTTCCTACTGCTATTACTGTGTTCCTACTGCCATCACTGTTCTCTTTTCATCTACTGCAAACAATTACTATTTTCCACACTATACGTTTAACCCTTTGATTTCAGCAAAACCGGTGAGATTGACGACTTCACTGCTTCGTTGGGGCAAAGTGATTTGATTGTGTTGTGTAGGATCCACGTTGCTGCTAAACCGATAGTGCGCCCTGCCAACATCAGCTGACAACAACCTTCGGAAGTGATTTCTTTCTCCTACTGGTCGATTCAACCTTAGTTTCTTTCTGAGGGAAACTTATTGGTGTGGTCTTAATACCTTCCTCTGGTTTCCCAACGAGGTCAGGCCCTGCACCATCAATAAATCCCCAAATTATTCGTGTGCGAGTGCCATTTCCTTTCTTTGATACTTGATGCAAAATTCAGTTTCCCTAGTTTTCTTTCAATGGTACCGTTATCCGCACAAGTACTCCGTTCGATCGACACGCTCTCTCTCCAACTGCATGGCCGAGGTCTGCATCCCCAAATCGGCAGGAGGATATGGTGTCGTTTTGCTTCACCTACCCCCCGTGCGACAACCTCCTCCGCCCAGCTAACTTGCCCCAGTCTCCATGTCACTGGCAAGCAAGACGGTTACAGTGGTGTCCACAAATATGGCGTCTGGATCCGCAATCCCGCCTCTCCCCAGATCGAGGGAGTGGGTCATAGACGCATTGGCCCCTCCAACTCAAAATTCACAAAGTAAAAGGGACGACAACAACAACAAAATTAGGGTTACGGGCCAATGTAATGAATGTAACACGAGAAAACCACTCCCGTATCGATGGTTCATGTTGGTATTCTTCTACCTGAGAGGGATGAAAACCTGTTGTAGAAGATACACTCACAGAGAACGCATGAGATAATTCATAAATGAGAGGTAGTGTTAAAAAAGTAAAAAACATATGCATAAGAAAAAGTTCAAAACATAAATTCAAAAGGGAAAAACATTTTTTTTGTGAGTCATGGAAAGAAAATAAACGTATACATATGAGGAGAGAGGATATTAGTGGGATCCACCTTCTCGAGCATGTGTCCATGTTTCACTGGAAGGAGGTGAGAGAAAAAAAGATACCAAACATACACATATGAGGAGAGAGATTAGTGGGCTCCATCTTCTAGAGTATGTGTCGCTGTTTCATTGGAAGGAGGCGAGGAGCAAGGAGAGCAAAGGATTTTCCGTCGTTTAGTATTTGGAGAAGTAAGAAGTGATGCTGGTGTATAAACCAAACGTGTTACATACATGTCATAAGTTTATGGAGAAAACAAATACATACTTAATCCATAAGATATGGGCTTTTTTTAATGGTCCCCGGGGGGAGAGTGATGGAGGGACGATAACCCGGTAGGCTAATACCAAGGTGAAACCCGGCCCGAAGGGAATCGCGCAAGACCCAGCCCAAGGTGGAGGAGTTTATAGAAGGCCCAAAAGGGAGTGTAGGCCCTATAACCCGTACCTTAGAGGTTAAGATTAGGAAACTCAGGGTGGTGTGCGGTTTCCGGATAGGATTCCGGGTGTATCTTGTATAGGAAGCCAGGGAGTTGGGTAACATATAAACCGGCTCCTAGGGTTAGAGAAAGAGAGCTTCACCAGATATTCGAGTATCCTGTAATACGAGAGCTGATAGTAGTAACCCTAGATCGAAGACTCGGCGACATTATTGCCAGAGCTACCAGATCGATTGATAGCATGATTTCCCCGGAGCTAAACCCTCTCCCAAACACCAGACTCGATTTTCCCCAAAGTAAGTTACCCCTGGTAACGTCTGCCGTGACTATCCCACGACAGTTGGCGCCCACCGTGGGGCCTACGTCCAAGGGTGTTTACATCATGGGAGAAGCTCGGGAAAGCATGAAGAACCTCGTCATCGGCGAGATCATCACCAACCCCGAAGGAGAGAAGATGGTAGACGACTTTGGTTGGGGACCAGAGTCGGATCTGCTAGAAACCGGATATGTCTTCACGATCGGCCGGGTCAACGTCTTCGTCGGCATGGTACGTACGTCCGGTTCTGTTCCTGACGATATTGAGTATGATTCTGTGTCAGGAGAAGCGACCTACGTTCAGTCGTACGGAGAAGAATCGGTTGGGACAGCCGATCCGGTAGAAGATCCCACCACGAAGAGGGAACAGCCGGAGGAGCCGGCATGGACCATGCGTGGCCGGGTCACGAGAGAAGATGATACCTAGTCTATCCTGCACCTGCTGGAAGATCGGTACGAGGAAGATAGCTGTGATGAGGAAGAATACGAATCTTCGCCAGGCATCGCGCGCCGGGTCGCGGTCTACACAGCCCCTGCAACCAAGCTTAATCAAGGGGATGTGTCGACGGCCGCGGCCGGAGCGGCGCGAGTGCTGGCCCAGCAGCAGGCTCCGGTTGATGGAAACCGGGTTATAGCCCGGGTTGACGGAGAGTCGGCATCAGTCACCAGCCACACCGGAGAAAGCGAGCGGCGGAGAAACATGTTTGGATTCATGGCAAACAGAACACCAGGAGCGGGACCTTCGAATCCGCGTAATCCGGCTCTGTTCAACAATAACCTGATCTTAGATCCCAAGGTGCTAGCAACGGTGATAACCCCAGAAAACGCGGCGGCACGTGCCCGAGATCTGGATGTGGCTCGCCGTGCACTGGATCAGCAGAGGAGAGATGTCGAAGCTGCGAAACAAGGGATGGACGCGCGCCAGCGTGAACTGGCAGAATTGGAGAACCGGCTTCAGGTTCAGTCGACTAGGATTTACAATCAAAGGCACCAGACGAGATTACCGGCTACAGGTGGAAATCTGCAACCAGCCCACTGTTCGTTACCCCTCAGGATCAACTGATTCCGGTTGTCAATCAGGAAACCGGATATCAAGCTGCAACCCTGGGAGGACAGCCGGCGAACGTGCAAGCCGGGTTACCCACATTGCAAACAGGAGTCGCTCTTGGCAATACAGCACCACCACCACGATTTCACACTCCACCAGGACACTTCAACAATCCCATGGATAATGTGTACGCCGCGACTCTAGCGCTCGACCGTATCCCACTGGGAGAAACGCCTCGAGAAATCGAAAATCGGCAGGCCATAGAGATGCTACGCACCGCAGTGGCTCAACAGGCAAATTACCCAGATCATAGAAGTGTCTCGCACGGAACACCATATGTTAGACGGTAGCCCGGAAATGTGAGGAATATTCCATCAAGCTCGGCACGGCGGAGGGCAGAGCAGCAGCAAATGCCGCCTCCTCCCCGCAGACCGGCAACGCCTGCAGCATCAGCAGCACAGGCTATTATGGACAGTTCTCGAGCCAGGCGCGCAGCGGCCGGGTCTGTGGTACAAGGGCCAGTAGCGGTGCCCCCCCCCCCCCCCCGCCGTACCTGCCACGGGATCACACGTTTCCCGGGTGAGGCCAGTACCGGCGAATCTCGCAGAGCCTAAGTGTTTGTCGGACGCTATCAGGGCCGAGCCTTACCCGGATAAGTTTAAAGAACCGGGTAAAGTGGTTAATTATGAGCCGACCATGGATTCGGAGACCTGGTTGAGCAGTTATGAGATGGCTATGTCGATTCGCAACGCATCTGAGAATCTTCAAGCCAAGTTTATGTACCTAATGATGTCAGAGGGAGCAGCAAAGCTATGGTTTAATAACCTACCTGAAAGATCCGTCAGTTCATGGAGTGAGCTGAAAACGGCCTTCGTCAAGCACTTTCATGGGACGTGCAGGAAGTTGTTTACGATCGATGATTTAGAGCAATGTGTTCAGAAGAAGGGAGAGTCGGCTCGCAGTTGGGTGCGCCGGGTTATGGAAATTCTCCACTCGTCTACTGATATCCAGCCAAAGGATGCGTTACAAGATATGGCGAAAACATGCAAGTACATACCCTCTGTGCAAAACCTGACACGCTTGAAGTCTAGTCGCACGCTTCAGTGGTTACAATGGGAGAGTTGATGGACGCGTGCAACAAGAATGTCGCCACAGATACCATAGAGGAAGATGTCGATGACAACAAAGCAAAAGCCAACGCGAGTAATAGTGGAAGACCCGGCAACGGGACTACACCGGGTAATGATGGAGGAAGCAATGGAAATAACCAGCACAAGCTCCCATATGAAGGAAATTCCGAGTTTGTTGCTAACACAGAAGACGGGTTTGCAAGACCCAGGGCAGAGGGAAATTTCAACGGAGGAAACTTCAATGGAGGAAATTACCAAGGACCACCAAGGCCGGCTAACCATATAGAGGCCTTCAGGATGCCCTGTCTGCGTCATAGCAGGAACGGCAGGCCGGCTAATCACTCATTGGAGCAGTGCATGGATTTACAGAGATGGAAGAACGAGGAAATACATAAAGCCACGTGAGGCGCAGGCCGGGGAGGAGGACCGGGTCCGGGTGGAAACCCGGGCAACGGGCCACCCCCAGCCGGCAATGCGGGAGGTGGTAATCCGGGTAACAATTAGGGAGGCGCTGGAGGTTTCCAAGCCAACCCAAAGCAGCTAGGGCAGTACCACGTTCATACTACGGGGACTTCCAACAAAGATAGAAAGATACTTAAAAGGGTCGTAAACTCGGTTTCTTCAGGTGTTCCGAGATAATAGAGGTGGTCAGATCAAGAGGTAACATGGAGCAGAAGGGATCACCCGGAAACAATAGAACATCCGGGTGTGTTAGCGGGTCACTCGGCGTGCCCTGAAGGAAAGATAACACTAGAAGTTGCTTTTGGAGAATCCAAGGATAATTTCCGAGTGGAATGGCTCACGTTTGAGGTGGTAAAATTGCGCAGTCCTTATCACGCGCTGTTCGGAAGGCCGGCTTACGCCAAGTTCATAGCCAGGCCGTGTTACGTATACCTGCAGCTAAAGATCCCGGGTCCCAAGCAAACCATTACTATACATGGCAACCGGGTTGTGGCAGCAGAGTGTGACGAAGGTGACGCGGCAATGGCAGAGCAAGCTTGCAGGAAGGAAGAGCTCAAGTATTACCGGTCTCAGGTAGACCCGGAAGATAGAACAGCATTGAAAAGACCGAACATGAAGGATGAGAGAGCAAAGTTCAAAGCAGCCCAGGACACCAAGATGGTGGCTTTTGTCGAAGGTGATCCCTCCAAGCAATTTTCTATAGGATCTAACCTAGACAATAAGCAGGAGGAAGCACTCATAGAGTTTATTCGTGGAAATCAAGACGTTTTCGCTTGGACGCCTAGCGATATGCCGGGTATCCCGACCGAGTTAGCTGAGCACGGTTTGCATGTTGATCCCAAGTCTCGGCCTGTGAAGCAGGGCTTGAGGAAAATGAACGAGGAAAGAAGAAAAGCTATAGGAGCGGAGATTGCTTGGCTCCTTGCAGCCGGCTTTATCATGGAGGTTTTTCACCCGGATTGGTTGGAAAATCCGGTTCTAGTGATGAAAAAGAGCAACGAGTGGAGGATGTGCATAGATTACACGAGTCTCAACAAGCATTGCCCAAAGGATCTGTTTGCCCTTCCAAGAATAGATCAGATTATAGACGCAGTGGCTGGAAGCGACCTATTGTGTTTCCTGGATGCCTATTCCGGGTATCACCAGATCAAGCTCAAGAAGAAAGATTGGGAGAAAACATCATTCATAACCCGCTTTGGAGCTTTCTGTTATAAAACTATGACCTTCGGGCTAAAGAACGCTGGCGCAACGTACCAACGATGCATTCAGAAGTGCTTTGAGGATCAGATTGGACGCAACGTCCATGCCTATGTGTTGACGATGTGGTGATTAAAACCAGGAAAGCTGAAACATTCATTGATGACCTAAAGGAGACGTTCAGAAACTTGAGAAGATATCAGATGAAGCTTAACCCCACAAAGTGTGTATTTGGAGTCCCAGCAGGAAAATTACTCGGTTTCATTGTTTCCGAGAGAGGGATTGAGGCAAATCCGGACAAAATCAAAGCTATTCAAAGTCTGAAAAAGCCGGAAGGCCTGAAGCACGTTCAAAAGCTTACAGGATGGGTAGCAGCGTTAAGCCAGTTTATATCCAGTCTCGGAGAAAAAGCAATACCCCTATACCGGCTCTTGAGGAAAACCGACAAATTTGTTTGGGACCAAGAGGCGGACGAGGCGTTCGAGGCTCTGAAAAAGCAGTTATCTGAGGCACCGATTTTGGCAGCGCCGGGTCCCAAAGAGCCCATGTTGTTATACGTAGCGGCTGGGCCTCGAGCGGTCAGCGTCGTGGTTGTAGTTGAGCGCAAGGAGGATGGAAAAGATCACCCAGTACAGAGGCCGGTTTATTATGTGAGTGAAGTCCTATCGGAAGCAAAGCAGCGTTACCCACATTGGCAAAAGTTAGTTTTCGGGGTCTTCATGGCCAGCCGGAAACTGAAACCATACTTTCAGGAACACCCCATAACAGTGGTTAGCTCTATACCAATGGCAGATATTATCAGAAATTCATACGCGACAGGCAGAATAGCCAAGTGGGCCATTGAGATGGGAGATTATCACATCAACTACGAGCCCAGGTCTGCAATCAAATCTCAGGCCTTAGCTGATTTTATCAATGATTGGACTCACACAAGCATGCCCACACTGATGCCAAGTTCCGAGTCTTGGGTGATGCACTTCGATGGTTCTAAGCAGTACTAGGGATCAAGGGCTGGTGTAGTACTTACATCGCCTAAAGGAGATAAGTTGAGTTACGTGTTGCAAATTCACTTCGATTGCTCCAACAATGTAGCCGAGTATGAGGCATTGTTACATGGATTGAGGGTAGCAAAAGAGATGAACATCAGGCGAATACGGTGCTATGGAGATTCGGATCTGGTGGTACAACAGGTCTCAGGGACCTGGGATAGAAAGGATACAACAATGGCAGCGTATCCAAGAGAGGTAGACAGGGTGGCCGGGTCTTTTTCCGGGTATGAGGTGGAACATATTGACATGCAAAAGAACGAGGCTGCAGATGCGCTCGCAAGACTCGGCTCGCGCCGAGAGCCGGTTCCACCTAATGTTTTTCTGGACGAGTTATGGAGGCCATCTGTCAAAACTGAATCTGAAGAAGAGGTGACTAACCAAGACCGGGATTTGGAGCTCGTGGCCACGGTACGTGTTGTTCCCGAGTGGACAGAGCCGTTTCTGGCCTACCCATCACGGGGCGAGTTACCACCACAGGAAGTTTTAGCCAGGCAAATCCTGAGACGAGCAAAGGGCTATTCTATCATCAATGGGGAGTTGTATAAAAGAAGTGCAGCAGGAGTCTTTTTGCGCTGTGTAGCACCAGAAGAAGGTCGGCAGATTCTGAAGGAGATCCATGAAGGTGATTGTGGGCATCATGCCTCCAGAAGATCCCTCGTGGCTAAAGCATACCGGCACGGTTTCTTCTGGCTCACGGCCTTAGCAGACGCGGAGCGCTTGGTGGCAAGGTGTGATGGATGTCAAAGGTACGCTCGCCAAATCCATGCGCCGGCTATGGAGTTGCGAACAATCCCGCTGACCTGGCCGTTTGCAGTTTGGGGTATGGATATGGTAGGCCCCTTTCACATGTCACCTTGCAAAAAGACTCATCTTTTGGTGGCTATTGATAAGTTTACCAAGTGGGTTGAAGTTATGCCAATCACCAATTGTGAGGCAGTCACAGCAGTCAAATTCCTGAAAAGGATTATCTATCGGTTTGGATATCCCCACAGCATAATAACGGACAATGGAACCAACATGTCCTTAGGAGAGATGGAGAAATTCTGTGGAAACAATGGCATCCGCCTTGACGTAGCCTCGGTAGCCCATCCACAAGCTAATGGACAGGTGGAGAGGGCAAACCAGGAGTTACTACGTGGGTTGAAACCACGACTGAGAGTCCCGTGCCTCAGAGCTGCTGAAGCATGGGTTGAGGAGT
The DNA here is from genome assembly GCA_028641055.1 of Alopecurus myosuroides. Classification (NCBI taxonomy): domain Eukaryota; kingdom Viridiplantae; phylum Streptophyta; class Magnoliopsida; order Poales; family Poaceae; genus Alopecurus; species Alopecurus myosuroides. Next base: position 667,036,404 of record CM054057.1, on the reverse strand, counting down.
TACCATCAGTGGTTTGGGGAATTAACACTACACCTAATAGATCTACTTGGATGACACCATTTTTTATGGTTTATGGTGAAGAGGAAGTTTTGCCGAGTGACATTATTCATGATTCACCCCGAGTGGCGTCTTATGTTGAGGTGGAGAATGAGAAGACCCGGCAGGATGCCGTGGATATGCTGGAAGAACACAGGGAGCAAGATTTGGAGAAATCAGCTATATATCAGCAGGATTTGAGGCGATACCATAGTCGGCGAGTCAAAACCCGGGTCTTCCAGGAAGGGGACCTGGTACCGCGTTTGGTACAATCAAAGGAGGGAAAGCACAAGTTATCTCCACCATGGGAAGGCCCGTTCATCATAAGCCGGAATTTGCACAACGGATCATATTACTTAATAGATGCAAGGGAAGAGTCGGATACTGTCACTGACACCGCCCATACCACTTCATCTATGCAAGAGAGGGAAAGACCATGGAACGTGGCTCAGCTACGTCCCTACTACACTTAGCATAGGCTAGGTTTACAAGTTGAATTACACGATGTAACAGGCAGCAGGTTTCATACGCACTCTTTTCCTATCCAGGGTACCTAAGGGGACTGGAGGGTTTTTAATGAGGCGGCTTGCTGACCTAACTTTTCTTATATCAATAAAGAGATGGTTAAACTATGATATTGTTTCTTTCTTGTTTATTTCTGTTAAGTTTTTAATCTTTCTGTTTTTACCTTCTGTTTTTATTTTATCAGGTAAATATTAGTTGTTTGCTCATAGTACACTAGATTTAATATTTGTTTAGATTGCATATATAGGTCTTGGGGGCTGATTGCTTGAATAGCACAGCTATAATCTCAAGACCCGGCCACGATGCCATTAAGTTATAAGGACCGATTACTTGCAATAAGTACGGTTACAATCTTATAACCGGACAATAGAGCCAAATTTTCTTGATTTCTCTTGTTTAAGCCTGATGTGACTCGCAATAATGTGGCGTGCTTTGCTAACGTATAATCACAATCAGTCATGATGCCCACTGGGACTTGCCTGACCCTGTTTTTATAAAGTTATAGCAGCACTGAATACCCACGCGAAAGCCGGCTTACAACAAAGAGGATCAAAAGGGTCATCCAAACCACAAGTTATGCGGAGTAAAAGGTCAACAACCGGAAACTCACAATGTATTAAACATAACTTCAAAACTTACATGAATAGCTCTATGTTTTGGGCCTTAGCAAAACCAATTATCTTTGTGAGAACTACAAACCCCTATACTCGGAAATTCGGGTCTTGGGGACTTGGAAATTTGAGAAAAGAAACAAATTATTTAGCTATCAAACTTAAAACCCCAAAAATCCGAGTCTTGGGGACTTGGGGACTTTAGAAATAAAGCCCATACAGTCAAAAAATCCTGAGACCCGGAAACCGAGTCTCATCAAAGGGAAAAGAGCAAAAATCAGAAAAGCAGCAAAAAAGTTTAAGACTGGAAAATAGCATATCAAGGTGAGTGGCCAGAAAGACCACCAAAGCTATTAAAGTTTAAATGTATTACAAACCGGGGAAATAGTATCGAAAAGTGCACAGGCGCACTATCAAAAGAATAATTGTATCAGGCATATTACATAATGCCTACTGGCCGAATAAGTTTTTGGGGCGAGAAACAGTAAAACTTCACTCGGCATCCATAGCCGAGTCATCAGCAGTGTCTTTAGCGGTCGGGTCTTCAGCATGTTCTTCTGTGTTCTTCCCAGCCTCCATGTCCGGGTCAGTTGCGGCAGCAGCGCGAGCTGGAGGAGGAACAGCCGGAGTAGATGTGGATGGCGCATTCTCGGCTTCAGCTTTCTTCTTGGCAACTTCCTCCTTCCACCGGGCTAGCATGTCGAAGGTTTGAGGGAGATCAGATGGAACCGTCTTGTCATCAGCATTGTAGGGCGGGGTGAGCTTCCTCACGTCCAGATTGTCGCTTATCAAGCTTGCCGAATGACGCACCTGAGCATGGATAGACTTGTAGTCCTTGCCAGTGAACCTTGAGCCGTCGTTGTTAAACTCGGGGAACCCACCCACGAGCGTTTCCGGATCAAGCTTCGAAAAATAAGCTTTGGCCAAGGCAAGGCCGCGGGTTACTCCCACCCAGCATGCTGAGCGTTTCTAGTGCTCAATCCAGGCGGGGATAGTTGAGCACGCCTCGAGCATCTTGTCCATGCCGCCACAAGCCCCAGGCCACTTCAAAGCCTCAAGGGTCCATTTGGTCCCCACAGAGAATTACCGGATCACGGCCTTCAGTGTCTTCAACTTCTCAATGTCATCCTCATCCACAGCCTCCTCACCCGGAGATACAGGATACCAGAAAAATTAAAGCAAAGAGATCCGGGTTACAAACCTTACAGAACGAGAAATCCGGGTTATATTCAGTAAAGTTAGGATCTCTTACCAAGCTGAGTGCGGTAAGTGTCGGCAATCTGGGTTGAAATTTTCTTCAGTGCACCCTCAGCAGTTTGGGATCGTTTATTGTATTTCTTGATATCCTTGGCAAGGTCCTTCACCTCTGCTTCCAGCTCTTCCCGCAGCTTGGTCTCGACCCGGAGGAGCTCGTTGGTTTTTGCCAACATCTCCTCTGACTGGGTCACTTGCGCCTGCGGAAGTAGATCAGGAAAAGTCAGTCGGATGCAGGGTAAAACCGGGTATGAAAGGTTATACAGTTATCGAAGTACCGAGTAAACTTTACATAGTTAACTCGGAACTTGGGGACTAGATGAATACATAAGCAATATTGATTAAGTTACCTGGTGCTCAGCTGCTAGGGACTCAAGGATATCCCTTTCGTTGGTCTTCAAGGAGAAGAGCTCATTTAACATCCCTTCAAAATCAAGATCGCCGAGTTTCGGCCCGGAGGAGCTGGGGTTCTGATTACCCAGAGGTGGGGTCCTTTCCTGCTTGGGGGAGTTGATCCTCATCTCCTAGTTTGTGCGTTGGCAGGGGAAACTCGGCTTCCTTCTCAACCTGGTTTTTCAACAAATCTTCTTGTTCTTCTTCTTCAGCACCGCCAGACGCGGGCTTCACAACATCCTCCGGGTCTTCCATAGCCGGGTTATCGACATTCATATCCTCTGGGTCACTGATTGTGACCTTGGCCCTGAGAAAGAGAAAAAGAAAACATTTAGTAGATGATAAGTGAAAGATGTGGAAAACACTAGTATATTGAATAACAAGGAAAATAAGTTACCCGGTATTCACGACGAAATCCGGTGGGAGATCGTTGCCTGGACCCGGAAGATGCTGATAAAGAGTCAGAGAGTGAGACCCGGAGTTGGCCGGCTAAGGGATGGTTTGGAGATGGAAATTTCTGAGGTATATAGGATGTATGAGTTTGGGAAGTACCGCTCGGCGAGCGGGTGATGAAGGAATACCCGGGTGAAGAGGATCGTCACCCGGGGAATTCCGGGTTACCCTTCGTTTTGTCGGGGCAGGTTCCTTCAAGTACGATGAATCGGTTAGACGCTGGTTAAGTTCGCACATATTGGCGTACGAGTATGGCTTGGAGGCAATGGAGGAGTAGGGCACCTTGAAAGCGACACCCCGGGTCTTCCTCTTCGCTCCAATCTCCACCTCTGGTTTACCTTCATCACTATCAGCCGGCTCCTCGTCCTCCTCCGAGTTTTATGAAGGGGGAGGGGTTACTATCTTCCAGAACGCATCGTCTTCCTGTGTAAGTAATATAGAGTCAAATATTAGTATATATGCATAAGAAATATCAGCCAGATAAAGAGAGTAAACCGGTTCTTACTGGAGGAGCCGGATTAGAGCGAGTGAAGGGGTTAAGCCCGGCTATGTTCTTGATAGCGTCAAGTTTCTCGGCTAAGAAAGTCTTCATGATCTTGTTCATATCACCAGCCGGGTAATTTTTCTCCGAATATTGGAGAGAATCGGTGACATGCCCAGAGTATTCGCACATGAGTTTGGACCAGGTGCTGTTAGGCTGGATCCGACCGCTAACCCAGGTTTTTATCAGATTGAGCCCAAGGAGACCTTGGGTGGAGAGCACAGCAAGCTTATGAAGGAGAGGCTGGATGGATTGCCTCTCGGCCTCAGGGGCAAAGGAATTGAGATTATCGGACAAAGTGAGGGTATTATCGGAGAAACCCGGCAATGGCTTCTCGCCGGGTAAAGAGGTATCTTGGCAGTAAAAGTAGGTTTTTTGCCAGTGTTTGACGTGTGTATGGAGGCTAAGAGTCGGCATCAAGGATTTTTTCCGCCTCTGAATAGAGACTCCTCCACAAACTAGGAGGGCCTCGGCGCCGCTCTCTCGGCACGGCTTGCATTGAAAGAGTTCAAGAAACAACGCTAGGTTGGGAGGAACGCATAAATAGGCTTCACATAAAACTATGAAATGGAAGATGTTAAGCATGGAATTGGGGCCGATATCGAATACCCGGAGCTTGTAGTGGTCCAGGAGCTCCCGGAAGAAAGGATGACCCGGGGGGCGGAAACCCCGGATCACGTGCTCGACGAAAACCACCACCTCGTCCAGGCCTGGAGAAGGCCGGGTCTCCTCTCCGGGTATCCTCCAGTGGATCTCAGACCGGGAGGGAAGGACACCCGACTCGGCCAGCTCGTCAAGCTTGGCCTTCGTGAAAGTCGATTTCACCCAGTTGGCCGAAATTGACTGACCCGGCTTTTGCTTTCCGGCCGGGTTTTTGCCCTTTGACTTGGCGTTGGCCTTAGGATCCATGGAGTGTAGATCTAAACAATAGGCAAAATGCAAAGTGTGAATATCGAGAGACCCGGAGAGTGCGGCTATTCGATATAATGAGAAGAAGAAAAAGTGAAAGCACCAAGTATTTGCGAGATCTAGATAAAAAGATCTATTCAAGTACGCGTGGAGAGAAAATGTGAGATTGCAAATAGTGAAAATGTGCAAAGAGGCATAGACATGAAATTAACTAAGTGCGAGCCGTGGGAAAACATGAACTTAGGGAATACAAGGTCGTGCCAAATTAAGTGAAGGAATAGTGGAAAGCTAGAAGGTGATATTGGATCCTAAAATATATGCGCGAAATCAAAAGGAAAAAAAGGGATCTAGATCTAAATGATAAAGGGACTTACCGGATGGATTAAAGGAGATGCGCGGCGGCGGCGGCTAGCTCGACGGTGGCAGCGCCTCGAGATCTCCGATGGCCCGATTGGAGGCTCGCTTAGGGGCGTTGCGGCGGTGATTGATGGCGGCATTGCGGGCGCGGACGGTGGCGACCTGGCGGCGGCGTGACTCCGGTGGCGTCCTTGCGTCGGCGGCATAGCTCCGCTGGCGTGAGCTCAAGCTAGGTCTCGCGGGTGCGGGGTGGAGTTAAGAGAGGAGAAGGATAAATGAACCGGTAGATCTAGGGTTGACCCCTAGAGGCCTATTTATAGGCGCGGGGGAGAAAATCCCTAGGTTTAGGCGGCAAGCGCCAAATTTTCGGAAGAAAGTGATCCGGCCCAGTTATTTGGGGATAAATATCAAGATACCCGTTGCGAGATATCCGGATCGAAATTGAGGTGGATTACGTGCGTGATATTCAGATTAATTGACAACGGTATGGAGCCGGGTCTTGCCACGTTTCCTCGGAGTGCTGACCCGGGAAAATGGTGTTTGACTCGGGAAAACCGGGTTATTATATGGACCGCCCACGGAGCAAGGACTAGCTACTATCAAAGCACTCTAACCCGGTACTTTATGAATTTGAATGATTATTGTTTTGCAGGGAATAGCGTGCGCTTCATGGATGACCCCGAGAAGCCCAAGCTATTCTGGGGACTACTGATGGAGGGACGATAACCCGGTAGGCTAATACCAAGGTGAAACCCGGCCCGAAGGGAATCGCGCAAGACCCGGCCCAAGGTGGAGGAGTTTCTAGAAGGCCCAAAAGGGAGTGTAGGCCTTGTAACCCGTACCTTAGGGGTTAAGATTAGGAAACTCAGGGTGGTGTGCGGTTTCCGGATAGGATTCCTGGTGTATCTTGTATAGGAAGCCAGGGAGCCGGGTAACATATAAACCATCTCCTAGGGTTAGAGAAAGAGAGCTTCACCACATATTCGAGTATCCTGTAATACGAGAGCTGATAGTAGTAACCCTAGATCTGAGACTCGGCGACATTATTGCCAGAGCTACCAGATCGATTGATAGCATGATTTCCCCGGAGCTAAACCCTCTCCCAAACACCAGAGTCGATTTGCCCCAAAGTAAGTTACCCCTGGTAACGTCTGCCGTGACTATCCCACGACAGAGAGGGTCCCCACCTGAATTTTCAATTAAGAGGCTCAAGAGCCGGGTGTGGTTATAGCAGAGAGGTACAAGGGGAAGGGGGTACAGTGAGGGGCCTAGGCATGGTTTTGAAGAACCGCGCCCCAGCAGTCTGTGTCGCCCTAGCTTGCAGAGGCGCCCTGAATCTCCAGAGCCCGACGTCCTCACGGTACATTGCGAGGAGGCGAGGAATGGAGGGACGATCATCGCGGAAGGCGCATCCGTTGCGGTGCTTCCAGAGGTTCCAGCAGCATAGGATGACGAAGGTGGAGGAGGCGTTGTTTTCCTCTCCTCGCGGAGGCTTCTACTCATGGAGGTGACGGACATCGGCGTCAGGGGGGAACTAGCCACAAATTTGGGCCCAAAAGCGCTTGGAGAACTCACACCCAAATATGATGTGCGTGGTTGTCTCGTTCGGCGAGGAGCAAACGGGGCATCGAGCTTCCTCTTCGACCAGAACATGTTTCTTCAGGAGGGCGGCCCTGGACTGGATGTGGGACTGCACCAGCAGCCACGCGAAGAACTTCGCTTTGGAGGGGGCGAACCCATCCAAACGAAGCCAGCGAAGGGGGAGACGACACCGCCGAACCGTAGGAGGCAGTACAGGGCACCAGCATCTACAACGCCACTTTTCTTCGAGCAGCGGGTGAGTACTCGTGTGTCGCACCCCGGGGCGAGCGAGAATGCGTCCACCGCTTGCGCGACAATGTTGAGCTCCGTCTCCACGACCATCGTGAGATGATGGACCAAGGAGGCACAGAGGCCAGCGGCTAGCACCGTGGCGACAAAGGCAGCAGGGCGGGTGGCGTGGGAGAATAGCGCGGCAGCTTGTCGCACAGGGCGCCCCCTCCGAGCCAATCGTCGAGCCAAAAGCAGGTGTGGCGGCCTTCACGAACAGCGGGGGAGGAGACGCACCTATAAAGCGGCATGAGGGTTGTGAGGGAGTTCCAGTGTGGCCCTATATCCCGCCTTCCTCACGTCATCACAGGGTCGTCGAGGGACTGCCACGCCCATGTTGCCCACTGCGAGTCGGGCATCAAGTGTAGGCGGTGCAACAGCTTGACTTGGAGGCACGCGTTCTGCGTGGCCAGGTCCTTGACACCCAGCCCCCTCCTCCCGTGGGCGACAGACGGCAGTCCATGCCACCAGGCATTTGACGCCCAAGGCCCTCCCTTCAACATTCCAGAGGAAGGCCCGATGCAGGGCATCGATCGCGCGCAGCAGAGCAGGGGGTGGCTGCACCGCACGCATGGCATATGTCGGGAGAGCGTGCAGGACAACATTCAGGAGGATGATCCCCCCCCCCCCGAGAGCACCAGCCAGACAGGTACTTGTCCACCTTGGCAAGCATCGGCGCGAAGTGCACCATCTTCAGCTTCTCACTGGTGAGCGGCAGGACAAGGTATGTATGGGGAAAGCCCTCGACACGGCACCCCAGCTCCATCTGTATTTCAGTGACGAGAGAGGGAGGACACGCCATCGGAACCATGGTGCTCTTATGATAATTGATCACGAAGCCGGTGGCGGCGGCAAACTGGTCCAGCAGCAACCTTGCGTGCCTGGCAGCACGAACCCCAGCTTTGAATATTATCAGCGTGTCATCCGCGTACTGCAGCACCGGGCATGCCGCTGCGTCGGAGAGGGGGTGACGCAGAACATCATCAAGCTGGAAGGAACGCTACAGCAGATCAGCCATGAGCAGGTACAGATACGGCGAGAGAGGATTGCCATGTCGCAGCCCACGCTTGCGAGCAATCCACTTCCCAGGAACCCCGTTGAGCAAGATGGCAGACAGGGATGAGCCGAAGATGGCATCCATCCAGCCGCACCACTCAGGGGAAAGCCCCGAGCCTCCATGACCGTGCGGACGCTGTCCGAATCAACTGAGTCAAACGCCTTAGCAAAATCTAGCTTGAGCACGACAGACGGCACCTTTCTCTTGTGACAACACTGAACGATTTCAGTAGCATAAACGAAGTTTTCCAAGATGCTCCGACCCTTCATGAACCCAGACTGATTTTCGTCGATCAAACCACCAATCTGGAGCTGCAACCGGGAGGTGAGGACTTTGCAAATCAATTTCACGGCGCAGTTCTGCAGCGAAATCGGTCGAAACGAGCTTGGGGACAGCACGTCGTCCATTTTTGGCAGGAGAGTGGCATGCGCCCTCTTGATGCATTGGAGATCGGCAGTCCCGACGTGGAACTCAGCGAAGAGACGATCGAGGTCATGGGAGACGTGGTCCCAGGACGCCCGGAAGAAGCTTGGACCTAGCACGTCGGGGCCAGGGGCGCTGCACCGATCCATGTTGCACAGGGCGGCGTGGATCTCCTGGCGGTCGAAAGGAGCGACTAGGGCCGGGCCGCTGGCACAAGTGGCACCAGCATAGAGGCGGTTGATGTCGAAGGCCCAACTGGTCGGCCTCGCCCGCCCAAGCAGGTCGGTGTAGAAGGCGAGCAGCACGCGAGCTTTGCCTTCATGGTCGACGGTGGACACCCCGTCCACATCCAGTTCTCGCACCGTGTTGCGGCGGAAGCGTTGTGAGGCTTTAGCGTGGAAGAACCTGGAGTTTTCGTCCCCCTCTCGGATGGCCCGAAATTTGCCCCTCTGCTTCCAGTGGGCAGCTCGCTGTTTGATCAACAACGCAAGCGTATCCCAGGCGGCATGGCGGAGCGCCAATTCTGCGGGAGAGAGGGCTCGAGATTGCTCGAACAGATCAAACAGGCCAAGCAGGAATTTGCAGTTATTTTCTTTGAGTGGAGTAAAACGGTGTTCTCACTTCCATACCTTAGCCGCAAACCGAAATCGTTTTGCTTTGGTGGCGATATCAGCAGCGGCATTGCGAGCAGGCCTGAGGAGAGACCACCTACCGATGGTGGAAGGGAGAAATTCGCGGTCGAGCAACCACGAGTTTTCAAAACGGAAGACATAGGCGTTGGGGATTTTTGTGGAGGCGCGGACGAGCAGCGGGAAGTGATCGGACGTGGGGCGAGGAAGGTTGGTGAGTGCGGAGTCGGGGAAGGTGTCGTTCCAGGCGAGGTTGAAAAGGGCTCTCTCAAGTCGCGCGAGGACGGGGATCTCCTGGGAGTTGGTCCACTTGAACATGCGATCAAGGAGGGGGATATCAAAGAGCGCCATGGCCTGGATCATGGCGTTGAACTTGACCGCGAGAGCGTGATTGAAGTTGGCGTTGTTTTTCTCCGAGGGGAGGCGGAGACGGTTTTAATCCCCCAGGAGGATCCAAGGGCCTTGAATGGAGGGAAGCAGGCCGAGCATCTCGTCAACGAACTCGTCCGTTTGAGAGTGATCCGCGGGGGCGTAGATGTTTGTAATGGAGAGGGCGGTGTCTGATGTGGTGGATTGCAGGGAGGTGGTTAAGCTAAAAGTTGTGCGGATGGTGGAGGTGAGCGAGAGGTGGCGGGGATCCCATGCGGTGAGGAACCCCCCGCGTGTCGTGGTGGTATCACGGCACATGCCATAGGATGGCTAAAGTGTTGGGGCCGATGGACGATGGAGGTATCCGGGGAGGGATCGCACGGCGAGTAGCCGCGCTAAGGAATCTCTAGTACTGCAGACAACAAGATCTACCCAGGTTCAGGGCCCTCGTGTGGAGGTAACACCCCTACTCCTTCCTTTCTCTCTATATGTGTGTAATCCGAGTAGCCACAGTACAATATATGTCTCCTAGCCGAGTAGCCACTCTGCTGCTCTCTCTCTCGCTCTGGTGTTGTCTCTAGTAAATAAATGCGAGGAGAAGCAACGTCCCTCGCGTAGGAGGGGGCAGGGCACCTTATATATTGGTGCCCAGCCGAATAAACAAAGACTAAAAGGTACGGTGATGTGACTTGACCACTGTGACGTTGGCCCGCCTCCGAGATCTCGCGCGGAGAAGTGCCGCGCCGTACGGCTGACATACCCTGTCCGCTCTGTCAGCCTCACAGCGTAGACCTCCATCCCGTCATGTCCCCTCTGTACTTGACAAGACTGGACGGCTGCCTAACCCTGCGTCACTGATGATCACAAACCTAGTAAGTTAAACCGCACGCGGGTACGGATGCAGGATACGCGGGATCTCCTATCAGAACGGCTCCATTGACTTCTGGCCCGAGTAGGATTGTCATCCGTCTACTCAGACCAACTTCTCTACTCGGACGAACATAACTTCCTCTATATCTTCTCTTGGCCTTCGGTGGATACGGCCGGATAGAAACCTACCGAGTAGCAGTACCCGGGAAGCCGTCTACCCGGCCAACAGCACCTTGACCTTCACTTTAGCACTTGCCTTTTCCCTACTCGGGGGTAACCCCCCGACATTAGTCCCCGAAGCTGGTAGAGTCCCCGAAGCTGGTAGAGTCCTCCGGGGCCCTGCCAGCTTAAAACAAAACTTGTCTTCATAACTAAAAGAGGCCGAGTAACACCTCCACATGGCCCTTCATCTATTGCTTGAATCTCTTCTTCTCTGAGTGGAACTCCCTTTCTTTTGTGATGCCGAGTAAAAATACTTAGCGAAATTCCTGCTCACGATCCTACGGGATCCGACCAAATCCAACTGCTCGTGTGACTAAGGGGCACGTGGCACACGTAGCGACCGCTACGCCTCGGTTCAAACGCAGGCCACGCGCCAGCCTCTACGCGTAGGGCCCACGGCCCGTTAGATCACCTCAACCGTACTCGAGAGCCCATGATCCGGACATGGGATTAACAGCGTCCGTTACGCGCGCGTTTTGCGCTGTGTGCGTTTCTAACGGTCGATTAACCCATGCCGCACGATCATTGCCCACGATCAATGCCACGTTCAATCCGCCAGTAACGGCAATCCGCACGGGAGAAATAAATACCCCCGCGCCACCCACTTTTCCTTTTTCCTGCTCTTTCCGCTTTCTCGCTCCTCGCTCCTTCCTCCTCCGTCGAGCACTCCGCCATCGCGAATACCGATGCGCCGCCGCGAGAGAGAGAGAGAGAAACGCATCCGCGCAACTCCATTGAGATCTCCATCTTCTCCGAGCATCTCCGCCTCCATGGCACCCAACAATCCCACTGCTGCCGCCCGAGCCGGATGGGAAGGCTCGGACGTGACGGCGGAGGACTGCACATGGCTCGTCAATACGCGCCGCATCCCACTTCAAACGGGAATTTGGCTTTCCTGTCTCAGATTTCTTTGCCGAATTCCTCCGCCACTTTGGCCTTCAACCCCATCATCTACCTCCCAATGCCATAGTCATGCTTTCCACACACGCCGCCATGTGTGAAGCTTTCCTGGGGGTTTATCCCACAATCCATACATGGCCCCGATACTTTTTCCTTCGCTGCCAAAAGGTTCCAAAACCTAGAGGCACCACTGGCCCCCGCGAGATGACCAAGACCAGCGGCGGGATGATACTCCAGCGATCGACTGGTCATCACCCGAGTGTGAAGGGATTGGACACCATGCGCAAATGGCAGCGGGGATTCCTCTACGTCAAGAACGTAGCCTCTAAGGAAGGAAAGGCCATAGAGAACAGGATAGGGCTTCCAGTATTCGTCAACTCACCGCCCTCCGGGCAGAATTGGGGTTATGACCCGTCGAAGAATGTGCCAGATGTCTTATCGGTCGAGAAGCGCCTCATCGAGTTGGTGCAGGAAGGGCTGATGCAGGATGACCCCATCGCCTGCTGGATCTCGCGCCGAGTGCTCCCGCTGCAGAGCCGAGTGCACAAGATGTGCTACATGAGTGGTGCTCGGGACTGCACTCGGACAACTAGGTTCGAGCTGAGCAAGGCGGAGGTGGCCATCTGGGCCCGGTCCATCATGCAGACATCCCTCACTGAAAATTGGGCGTATGGCTTCGAGCCGTATAGCCGCGACAATCCCATTGAGCAGGTTAGTACTCTGTGCCTTGTGTTTGCACTCTGATACTGAATAGAATTCCTTAGCCTAATATGCTTTGTGTTTGCATGCTATTCCGAGTAGAACTCCTTAGCTTTATATGCTTTATGTTTGCATGCTATCCCAAGTAGAACTCCTTAGCTTTATATGCTTTATGTTTGGATGCTATCCCGAGTAGAACTCCTTAGCTTTGTATGCTTTATGTTTGCATGCTATCCCGAGTAAAACTCCTTAGCTTTATATGCTTTATGTTTGCATGCTATCCCGAGTAGAACTTCTTAGCTGAAACTCAACTCACTGTGCTATCTGTTTGCAATCTCAGCACATCCCGCGCCAGCGAGAGGAGGACAGTGAGGTCTTTACTGCCAAATGGACTAAAGACCGAGATGATGATGACGAGACCGCCTACGACACCCAGGATACCCTTTGTATCCCCAATGCCGTCCAACCCGGTAAGTCACGAGTTGGTCCCTCTATTCGGGATTGGTCTGAAGATGAAGAAGGTGACCAAGCTCATATCTCTGCTCATTAGCAACATCCTTTGCCTTCCTTCTCAGTTTTTAAATTTCTTCCTTCCTTTACTCTGCAGAGGATCCTGAGGCGGACGATGAGGAGGAACTTATGGATGTTGATCCTCTGTCTGTGGCGGCTCCCAACACTCGGAAGAGAGTTGGCAGTGATGCCCAAGAACCCCCCCCCCCCCAAAAAAAAGCCAGGAAGAAAGGCGGAAAGGAAGTCGTCGCTTCTAGGAGAATACCCCCCGCCAGCAAAGGGTAAGCGTTCCATCCGAGTAACACTCTTTTGCTGCTTCTTGTTGCGCTTTTCTCCTTCTGCCTCTCTGAACCGTTTTCTTCTTCTAGCGCCCCTCTCGACGCTGATGCTGCTGCTGCCTCCACTCGCCCCAAGAGGAAGGCAGTCGTGCCCCGAGATCAACTCGTAGATCTCTCGGACGACGATGAAGAGCAAGATCAGCAGGAAAGGATGTGTGCATCCTCTCCTGTAGACATAGGAGAAGATATCGGCGCCGAGAACACTGGCGCCGGTGATGACATTGATCCCATCCTCGGACAGCAGCAGCCTGATGCGCAGCAAGCCGCGCAGGATGTTGCCAACGACGAGACGCCGCCATCTCCCCCAGCTGCATCAGCTGGGGAAAATACTGAAGAAACCACCAAGCAGCAAGATGGTGCCGCCTTGGAGCGGCCAGATGCCACCCCCGAGCAGCAGGACACCAACGCTGCAGCCCAAGATGATCCCACGGCCGGGCCGCGGGTAGAAGATGTTATTGACACAAGGCCTGATCCCGCTGCAGAGCAGCGGGTAGAAGAGAACGTGGTGGAGCCCATCCGCTAGGATCAAGTGCAGCTCGACGCTGCACCGGGTAGCCGGCCTCTAGTGCCGCCTACCCAGCAGATGACTCCACCCAACGCGCCGATTCCTCCACCAACTCAGACGGCACCATCGCCTCCGCCAGCTCGATCTACTCGCCAAATGCCTCCACCCGCTTCTCGGCCAGACATTGCTCCTAGCCCTAGGAAGATTGTTAAATCTGGAACCGAGCCTATCCGGTGGCAGCCAAAGCGGAACGCTGCGCAAGACGGGCAGCAGATGCCGCCCCCCAAGCCACAAGGTGGGCAAGCCGCGAAGCAGGTGGTGAAGAGCAAGCAGCTGACACTCTCCGCGCCCACCTCCAGCGCCAGCCCGGCTGCTTCTGGGTCTACTGGCCCTGTCGAGAAGCAGAGCACAGGCGCTGGCGGCCGCGCGCCACCCAGCTATCCGGAATATATGATGACTCTGTCCCAGCGCCACGAGATTGCACTGGCAAAGGGAGAGAGGGGACTGGCTGCTCTGAAAGAAGGCCAAGCTGTGGCGACCAACACCAAGTCCAAAGGCAAGGAGGCAGCACCAGTTCCTGATCTCTTCTCGCGTGGCGCGGAAGATAGCGAGATCGAATCGGAAGGTCTTACTGCGATCCTGGACAGAGTAGGGTTTGTTGACACAGCTTGGAACAGCAAGGCGCTTGGCAACCCCAAATGGGATGGTCTTGAGTTGGGTCAGATCGACCACTACCGCGTCGACTGGAATAAGGCCGATGTCGGTGCTGTCCCCATGACAATCGCAAGCCCCACCTGCACCTTTGCCGGGAAGCTATTTTTCATGCGCAAGGCTGTAGAGGACGTCGAGCAAAGTTATGTTGTAAGTCTTTTCTCTCCTTCTTGCAATTCCCGAGTTGCTGTTTCTCCTTTCTCTTCTCTTTTCCTCTTTTCCTCTTAGCCATTCCCCCAGTCCCCGAGATTCGGGCCGAGTAGGCGAAAAATCAACCGAGTTGCCGTCTACTCGGGGCAAATCTTCAAAAAATCTTAAAATTTTTCTCTTCTTCTCTGCAGAATAGCCTCGAGATTGTTCCGCCGGCTACTCTAGAACCACCGCATCGCCAAGGACCGTCTCGAGACACTTGAAGCCGAGAAGAAAGATGGTGATGCGATGGAGCAGGCGGCACTAGACCGCACTCTCCAGATTTCTGAAGTTGAAGGTAAGCTTTCAGCAATTCGGTTTGTGCGTTTTGTGTTTACGCCCGTGTTTGCTTTTTGCTTCATCGTTGTTTTCTCTGCAGGCAAGCTCAATGACCTGATGGAAAAGCATCACGACTGCGAGGTCTTTGCTGCCTCTGCCCAGAGCAAGATTGCTACTCTGGAGGGTGAGTTGCCTTCCTTCTCTGCACTTGTGTTTCTTTTTACTCGGTTACTCTGCTGACACTGATGTTCTCTTTGCAGAAGAATATAAGAACTTCCGGGAGCAACACCTGAACTGCCTCATGCCTGCCGAGGTGCGGCAACAGTTGGAAACCCGAGAAGTAGAGATTGAGAAGGAGCACACCACCGAGAGGGCGGAGTATGAGAAGATGCAGGTCGACTTGAAGGCTGCCCTTGAGGATGCCATCAACCAAACTGCCGAGAAGAACGAGATTAAGAAGACCGCCAAGGCCAAAGAGAAAACGCTCGAGCTGGAAATCTCGATGCTGAAGGAGCACAACCGGCAACTCGTTCTCCAGATCGCAGATTCGCGCCGTATCCAAGATAGGCACATCTCCAACGAGACCGACTGGAAAATTAAGCTAGGCGCCCTGCTGGTTGAGATGGAATGTGGGTTGCCGCTCCTCCTTTCTTCTTCTTTGTTTTACTTCTTCTCGGTTTGGCTTCTTCTCGGTTTGACTTCTTCTCGGTCTCTGTTTCTAACTCTTACTGGTTCCTTTTTTAGATATCTTCCCTGAGCTCTGTTCTGCCAGTGTGCCTGCTCTGAAGAAGGCGAGACAACTCCGAGCTACAGCCGGTCTACCCATCGACGATACCTCTACTATTGAAGACTATCTTCTCAGCATCAAGACTCAGATCCGCTCCCTCAAGGGCTTGGGAACCTCCATGGTGTCCACTGTGTTCAACTTGCACAAGTTGTTCTGGCCGGATCAAGATGCGCCAGCCACCTTCCGTGAGATTGCCGAGAAGTTGAACGGAGTGAAGGCCGAGTTGAAGAAGTGGCGTGCCTCTGCAGCTACGGCAGGAGCTGGTGAGCTACTCCACTTCATCATCAGCTGGTATGAAAACCTGGATCTCAGCAGAATCCTCACTATCCGTGAAGAGTCCAAGTGGACCACGAACTCCGACTGCATCACTCACCGGAAAGCGGTGGCATACGAGATCGCCTCCTACGCCGACACCGCCACCTACATCGATGGCCTTCCCGAGCCAGAGACAGAACCTGAAGACGAGGACGAGGACGTTGAAGACGATGACGATGTTGCCAACGAGGACTAGGCCGAGTTTGAGGAAGGTGCCGCAAAGGGATCATCCGAGAAGGGGAAGGCCAAGGTCATCGAGGGGACGGATCAGCTGGTCAACCCGGAGGAGTCGGAGTTGGCCACCAACGCAGAAGCCGAGCAGCCACAAACCAGCGCTCAGGAGGCCACCATTACCACCGAGATGGTGATCGAGCAGGCGGCTCCCGAGTTGGGCGCGACTGCTGCTGCGCCAACTAACGTCGACCCGCTGCCCAGGACCCAATCTGCCGCGTCCACCTCTGCCACGGATCCCATCTCAGTTGCCACCGCAACCTCTGATCCAGCTGCCTCCGCCAACGTTGATGCTGACAACGCCGATGCGGACAACACCGCCACTACCAATGAGTGATGACTGCAACACTTTTACCTTGAACTTTGATTAGATCCCCGGGATGCCGGGTGCAGATGTAACCATACAACTATTGTTTCGTTGCTACTCTGTTTTAATTTAGTTTGATATTTTAGCGACTCTGGCTTAATGTCGGGTTGCGTTTCTATGTAAGTCCCCGAGTTGCATTTTTTATCCACTCTTTCTTTTTGTCTCAGCTCTTACCTGCAACTTGTTGCTTTTTTGGTAGTCGAGTCACAAGATTTCAAAGTTTGAGTTTCAAATACTTAGCCACTTAGAAAAATGCATGGTAACGCTGCCCATCACTTAGCCGAAAAGAAAAAACCGTAAAAAACACTCTATTCGGTTGCCACACGCTTCCTTTCCTTAGCAATTTTTCATGTGTTCATTGATCCTTTGGCTTGTTCTCTGGCTTGCCATGAAGCCGGGTTGCGGACAGCAGCAGAGTCACAGAGTTGTCCCGTGGGTTTAAAGACACTACTTCATATGCTTTTGAAATTCTAAGTGGTTCAACCGAATAGACAAGGTAAAAACAAAATAAACACAAGGAGCAATTTGAGCAAGGCCAGTCCCCGAGTTCGAATTCGGAGTGCCGACTAGAATTTAACTCGGGTGAGGAAGTACATACACATTTTTCTCATGAGTGAAAACGTCGGAGTAGAGCTACATTCCAGGGGCGCTTAGATTCCTCTTCGGATTTATCCGGTCTGTTCTTCTGGGGTGCCTGTGCTTCAACTAGGTAGTATGCATCATTGTGCAGAGCCTTGCTCACAATGAAAGGCCCTTCCCACGGAGGGGAAAGCTTGTGCATCCCGGTCGTGCGCTGCACGAGCCTAAGGACCATGTCTCCTTCTCGGAAAACCCTTGGTTTTACCTTTCGGCTGTGATAACGCCTCAAGTTTTGCTGGTACACAGCTGAACATCACAGAGTTAACTCTCTTGCTTCTTCCAGCAGGTCAATGTCATTTTCTCGAGCTTCTCTAGCCTGCGCCTCAGTGTAGAGGGTTACTCGGGGCGAGTCATGCTCTAGGTCAGTGGGAAACACAGCCTCAGCTCCATATACCAGGAAGAATGGTGTGTATCCGGTTGATCGGTTAGGGTTAGTCCTTAGACTCCACAACACCGCCGGCAACTCGTCTAGCCAACAACCAGGTGTTTTCAGTAGTGGCTCAATCAGCCTTGGCTTTATGCCGGATAGCACCATGCCATTTGCGCCTCAGTGTAGAGGGTTACTCGGGGCGAGTCATGCTCTAGGTCAGTGGGCAACACGGCCTCAGCTCCATATACCAGGAAGAATGGTGTGTATCCGGTTGGTCGGTTAGGGGTAGTCCTTAGACTCCACAACACCGCCGGCAACTCGTCTATCCAACACCCAGGTGTTTTCAGTAATGGCTCAATCAGCCTTGGCTTTATGCCGGATAGCACCATGCAATTTGCTCTCTCAACTTGCCCATTGGAGGCCGGATGCGCAACAGATGCAACATCTAGCCGGATCCGCTTCTCTCTGCAGAATCTTGCAAAAGCACCCTCAGCAAAGTTCGTGACATTATGAGTGATAATGTTGTGCGGGTAGCCATATCTCAGAATCACATCCTTCAAAAAACTCACAGCTGTGGCTCCATCGCACTTCCGAATAGGCTTCACCTCAATCCATTTGGTGAACTTGTCAACCATGACCAGGATGTGAGTCATGCTGCCTCTAGCCGGCTTGAAAGGGCCAACCATATCCAAACACCAAACTGCAAATGGCCAAGTAATGGGAATGGTCTTCAACTCGAAGCTGGCATATGAATCTTACTTGCAAATCTCTAGCAACCATTGCATTTTCTCACGATATCTTTAGCTTGCTTCAAGGCAGTAAGCCAAAAGAAGCCGTGCCTAAAGGCCTTATTGACTAGAGCCCGAGAAGACGCGTGATGCCCGCATTCTCCCTGATGTATCTCTACCAGAATTTCTTCTCCTTCTTCCGGTTCAACCCAGCGTTGCAGCACGCCAGTAGGACTCCTTCTATGCAGGACCTCCTTGAAGATAGTATAGCCCTTGGATCTCTCTGAATCTGCCTAGCGGTAACCTCATCACTCGGCAAGGTGCCATCCTTTAGAAAGGATAATATGGGCAGAGCCCAACTTGGTGTCTCCCGGATGGGAAACACTGGTTCGTCTGTTTCCATTAGATCAGCCACCAATTTCTCCTCTGAGTTGAGGACGAGGTCCCGAGTCCCCGAGTACTCGGAAATGACCCCCTCGATGAATGCGATAGTCCCCGAGTTAGGAGGGGTAGTCCCCGAGTAAGAAGGGACAGTCCCCGGGTTGCAGGTGCCAGTCCCCGGGTTGGAGACGGCAGTCCCCGGGTTCTCTTTTGCAGCCTCCCAGTCAATCTACATGGGAACAACTTCATCTCCTGGCAGTGAAGGAACGACTCCGAGTTGAGGGATGGATTGATAGATGGCTTTCTCAAATGCTCAAAGGCAATCCCAGACGGGATGAAATGCCGAGAAGACCCCAACTTGGATAACTCATCAGTTGCGTCATTCTCTGCTCGGTGTATATGTTGGAACTCACGTCCTTCAAAGAAGCCAGTCAAGGTTTGCACCAGAAACCGATATGATGCCATGTTGGCATCCAGAGCATGCCGCCTGCACCACCAAATCCGAGTCACCATAACAGATGATGCGCTGCACGCCAACCTCCTTGGCTACCCTCAAGCCGTGTACCATGGCCTCATACTCGGCCACATTGTTAGATGCCTTGAAATGAATCTGCAGCACGTACTTGATTTGATCTCTCTTGGGTGACGTAAGCACTACGCCAGCACCAAGGCCTTCCTTCACTTTGGAGCCATCAAAATGCATCTTCCAGTAGTTGGTTTCCGGCAAGGGAGGCTCATACTGCACCTCAGCCCAATCCACTAGAAAATCTGCTAGGATCTGTGACTTGATGGCTTCTCTTCTCGCGTACAAGGGAGTGTACGCGGCTAGCTCGATCGCCCACTTGGCTACTCTGCCACTTGCATCCTTGTTGCCCATGATGTCCGAGATGGGAGCGGAACTCACCACCGTGATGGGATGCTCTTGGAAGTAGTGCTTCAGCTTCTTGGCACCCAGGTACACGCCGTACGTAATCTTCTGGTAATGCGGGTAATTTTGCTTGGAGTTGGATAGCACTTCACTCAGATAGTACACTGGCCGCTGCACAGTCTTGCCTTCCTCTTCTCGTTCCACCACAATCACCACACTGACTACCCGGTTTGTAGCCGCAATAGCATGATGGCTCCATTCAGCTCCTTGAATGCTCACTCCCTAGCATGGCCTTCAGCTCCTTGAATGCCACATCAGCTTGTGGTGTCCAGACAAACTTGTCACTCTTCTTCAAGAGTTGGTAAAGGGGCAAGGCCTTCTCGCCCATTCTGCCCAGGAAGCGGCTCAGGGAAGCCAGGCATCCGGTAAACTTCTCCACATCCTTCAGGGATCTCGGCAAAGACATGCTCTCTATAGCTTTTATGTTTGAAGGATTGGCCTCAATGCCCCGACTAGATACCAAGAAGCCGAGTAGATTGCCAGCTGGGACGCCAAAGGTGCATTTAGTTGGATTCAATTTTATCCTATACTTGTGCAAGTTGGCAAAAGTTTCCTCAATGTCACTAAGCAGAGTATGTGTTTTATTCGTTTTGATGACAATTTCATCTACGTACACCTGCACATTCTTGCCAATTTGATCATGCAAGCATTTCTGCATGCATCTCTGATAGGTTGCCCTAGCATTCCGCAAACCAAAACACATGACACGATAGCAATAAACCCCGTACGGGGTAATAAAGGCAGTCTTTATTTGATCATCCGGGTTGAGAGCTATCTGATGAAAACCAGAGTAGGCATCTATGAAAGATAAAAGCTCACAACCAGAAGTGGAATCGATCACCTGGTCTATGCGGGGTAGCGGGAATGGATCCTTGGGGCAGGCCTTGTTCAGGTCGGTGTAGTCCACGCACATGCGTCATGCGGTGTCGGCCTTGGGGTCCTACTTCTTCTTCTCAACCATAACCGGGTTTGCTAGCCAGTCCGGATGCAGTACCTCCATGATAAAGTTTCTTATCAGCAACTTGGTGATCTGATCACCGATAGCTTTCCTCCTCTCATCACCAAAGCGGCGCATAGCCTGCTTAACCGGTTTGGCGTCATGCCGCACATGTAACGAGTGCTCAACCAACTCCCTCGGGACAACCGGCAGATCCTCATTGGACCATGCAAAGACGTCCTGATTCTCACGGAGGAAGTGGATGAGCTCGCTTTCCGATTTCTCTCCCAACCCGGCGCCTATGATGGCAAGACGGTTTGGGAACTCAGGGTCAACCTGGACCTTCTTTGTCTCCTGGGACGCCTGGAACGCAGTCCCGTACTGGTAACTCGGCATGACAGGCGCACCACCTTGCGCTGCTTGCACCATAGCCACCACCTCGTACATCTTCTTCTTCTCGGCCGCAATGACCATGGATTCCGCCAGCTGAGAACTAGCAGAGGCACACTCCAAAGACCTCTTGTAATCACCCGAGATGGTGATGACTCCATTGGACCAGGTATCTTCATCTTCAGATAAGAAGCATGGGTTGAAGCCATGAACTTGGTGAGGCAGGCCTACCGAGAAGAGCATGGTAGGGGCTCTGAAGATCAACCACCTCGAACTGGATGCACTCGGTGCGGTAGTTCTCCCTGGTGCCAAATAGGACATCCATCCAGATGCGGCCGATTGGAGCACAGGATACTCCCGGCACCATTCCGTGGAATGTGGTCTTGCTGGCTAGCAGCATGTTCTCGGCAAGGCCGAGCTTCTCCAGTGTATCCCGATACATGATGTTTATGCTGCTGCCGTTATCAATCAGCACTTTGCTAAACTGGACGTTCTTCTCAGGTCCCAGGAAAGTGGGATCCACCACCAGAGCATAGCTACCCGGAGTAGGCATCACCTTGGGTGATCCGCCTTGGACCAAGTCACCTTCTCATCACACCAGTGCAGATAGTGGGGCACGTCCAGGATCACGTCGTTTACCTCCATCGCGCGCCTGCGCAGCGACTGCTTGTCGACTGGTTCGGTGGTGAAGATCATGTAGCTCTCATGGTGTTCCTGGTACTGGTTGCGGTTTCCACCACCATTGATGCCGTTGTTGTTGTTGCCTTGGTTGTTGTTGTTGTTGTTGTTCCTGTTGTTGCGGGTGTAGAAGTTGCGGTTGCGGTTGTTGCGGTTGTCGTAGTTGTAGTTGCGGTTGGCTCCCTGAGCCACTTGATTCACATTCTCCCTTCTTGGAAACAGTGCATGCCTGGGAGCAGCTGCCCGAATAGGCTGCACATTGGCATTCGCAGCCGGCAGGGGAGGAGGAGGGGGCAGGTCTTCATTCTTGATGCGGTCCCACCAGCTGCACTGCCGGGTAGTGTGGTTGGCTGGCCTACTCGGATACCGAGTATGGAAGCTGCATGGCCCATCCTTCATGTTCCCAAAGATAAAACTCGGAGCTGAATCCGAGTTGCCGCTACTCTGCTGGGGAGCAGTGTAAGGCTTCTTGATGCCTTGGCCCTGATTTTGGTTTTGCCCGTATTGGGCTCCAGCAGTTTTTTGCCTTTGGCTACTACCAGCAGCCGTGGTCACAGCATTTACCTCCTCTGGATCATACTGAGTATCAATGCGGTCGCCTCTGCGCTTATTGCGGAAGTCATTGCGCTTGTTGCCGTCCTGGAACTTCCTTCTCGGCTCAGGAGAATCGAGCAGAGGCTGAGTAGGATCACCGAGTGCATACATATCTGCAATCTTGATTGTCTCGGCGAGAGTACTCGGCATCTCTCTCTGCAGCTTCTGCCACAACATGCTGCCATGCCTGCAGCCTGAGCGAACCAAGTAATGGCCTGAGCCTCATTCACACCTTCACAGGTGTTCCTCAAAGTGCTCCACCGAGTAAGGTACTCTCGGTCAGTTTCCTCTTCTCGCTGCTTGCAAGCAGACAGTTGTTGCGGCCTATTCGGCCTCTTGTAAGTGCTGGTGAAGTTGCTGATGAAGGCTTCCGAGAAGTCTAGCCAGCAGTTGATACTGTCCTTGGGCAGGTTGTTGAGCCAAGTCTGAGTCGGGCCCTCTAGCATTTGCGGAACATACCGCACAGCCCATCTCCGATTGCCGCCTGCAATGTGCACCGCTGTAACATAGTCACTCAGCCAGTCTTCCGGCTTGGTGCTGCCATTATAGCACATCGTCCCCCTGGCCAGCTGAAAATGGTTCACGGAGGGCTCCTCCATGATGCGACAACCAAAGCAGTCTGGGCTGGGTGGCCCCTTGTTCTCGAGCTGCGCGGACCGATTGATCCGGTCCAGCTTGTACCTTGCATCACTAGGCTCCAACATGCGGTCACCCACACGATCAACGACATCTCTCGGGTTAGCGTATCCGGCTAGCCCCATCGCCGAGTACCCATCATCATAGCGGTCTTGCTGCACCGCTGCGGGTTGCGCAACCGGATTGGCTGCTGGCACAGCTGCACGCGGCTGTGCTGCCGCTGGTTGCTGGGTCCTCTGCCGAGTAGGCTGGGCAGCATGACGCCGAGAAGGCCCTGCATGGTTTCCTCCTTGCTCCTTACTGTGAGCTTTAGTGGCTTGATAGCCTGCTCCTGCAGAGTTGTGTATCTGACCGGGCTGCCGCGGCACACCGTGCTGGTTTGCGGCGACAGCCGGGTCGTACACCTGCATCTGTTTGTTTTTCCCAGAGGTCACACTCTGGTCTCTATCCCCACCGGGAAGCGGTGATGACGTCTGGTCATGAGATCTCATCCCATGCGAGTGAACAACATGGGATGCGCCAGAACCCGGATTCGCTTTCCGAAACTCCTCGTTTTGCCTGTCAGCCTCTAGCACTAGCTCGTTGAGTCTCTCCTGCTGCCTAGCGTGCACGTCGCCAGTGAGATGCGGCAACTCAGCAGCCACTGCCTCTGCAGCCCTAAGAGTTTTGGCGGGTGTGTTGTATCTAGGCCTACCCACAGTGTCCAAACTCGCAGATTGGCTAGCAGCCCTACCATCTCTAGCTAGCTCAGCGCCTAAGTTGCGACGAGTAACGCCTATCTTGCTAGGCAGTCTAGAAATAGGAGTAAAGTCATGCGCTGCATTGTACTCATTTTGCGCAAGGTTAAGCTCAAGCCTAACCTTCTCCAGCTCCTGGGTCTCTTCATGTAGCGCTTGACGCTGCTGCTTGATTTGCGCCCTCATAGCAGCGAGTTCCGCCTCCTTGGGCTGCGGCATGCCCAGCTGCTCGGTGGCGCCTACGCGAGCAGCCGGTCTCGCTGTAGATGTGGAAGCAGGCAAGTTCTGGTCCTTCTTGTAGGGCTTGTGGAGCCTAACACCCACAGGTTCCTCGATGACGCCAGCGGCAGCGGCCGCACCCTTCCCGACATCGATAGCCGGGCCTGTCATCATCACCTCCACGATGTTCGCAGAACAGCCAGTTGGCTTCTCGCGGGCAACGAGTACAGCAGGAGGATCTTCCGCGACGAGCACCACCTCTGGGAACTCGCGGATGACGGTGGTGGCGACGTAGACCAGATGTGTGCCGAAGGAGAGCACCGAGCCACCTGCAAGCATGGGCCTACCGCCGAAATCTTCGGCGTTGTCGGTGACGAAATCGAAGGAGCCGAATCTGTGGACAAGGCCACAGACCACGCGCTCCACTGAAGCTGAAACCGGTCCCGTCCGAATGTGAACTCCAGCCAGTGTCGCTGGTAGCCCCACGGTGGGCACCAACTGTCGTGGTGGTATCACGGAAGATGCCATAGGATGGCTAAAGTGTTGGGGCCGATGGACGCTGGAGGTATCCGGGGAGGGATCGCACGGCGAGTAGCCGCGCTAAGAAATCTCTAGTACTGCAGACAACAAGATCTACCCATGTTCAGGGCCCTCGTGTGGAGATAACACCCCTACTCCTGCCTTTCTCTCTATATGTGTGTAATCCGAGTAGCCACAGTACAATATATGTCTCCAGGCCGAGTAGCCACTCTGCTGCTCTCTCTCACTCTGGTGTTGTCTCTAGTAAATAAATGCGAGGAGAAGCAACGTCCCTCGCGCAGGAGGGGGCAGGGCACCTTATATACTGGTGCCCAGCCGAATAAACAAAGACTAAAAGGTACGGTGATGTGACTTGACCACTGTGATGTTGGCACGCCTTCGAGATCTCGCGCGGAGAAGTGCCGCTCCGTACGGCTGACAGCCCATGTCCGCTCTGTCAGCCTCACATCGTAGACCTCCATCCCGTCCTGTCCCCTCTGTACTTGACAAGACTGGACGGCTGCCTAACCCTGCGTCACTGATGATCACAAACCTAGTAAGTTGAACCGCACGCGGGTACGGACGCAGTATACGCGGGATCTCCTGTCAGAACGGCTCCATTGACTTCTGGCCCGAGTAGGATTGCCATCCGTCTACTCGGACCAACTTCTCTACTCGGACGAACATAGCTTCCTTGATATCTTCTCTTGGCCTTCGGTGGATACGCCCGGATAGAAACCTACCGAGTAGCAGTACCCGGGTAGCCGTCTACCCGGTCAACAGCACCTTGACCTTCACTTTAGCACTTGCCTTACCCCTACTCGGGGGTAACCCCCCGACACCACGGCTGCCAATGGCATCGACGGTGGATGCTCAGATAGGGAGGTGGGAGGAAGGAACGCAACTTGGGGAGAAAGAGCGGCAAGTTTGGTCTCCTGGAGGCACAAGACCGATGGCCGAGTAGCACCAATGTTGTTAGCAACAACACCACACTTTTCCTCGTCTCCCATCCCACGAACGTTCCAGGAGACAAGCAGAAGTTCGAGATAGGCTAAATTATCCATTACAAGGCACAGCACCGATTACAAACAGGGCGGGAGGAGGAGGGGAAGGGACAGTAACAGAAGCACGACGAGACCTAGCGACATGGAAACACAACATGCACGGGATACAGATAGCTAGCGCGCAGAGGCGCGCAATGAACCGACGAGTGCTCTGGGCGGAGCTAATCATCAGCAGTGGCATCCACCATGGAGGACGAGCCGAGCGCAACCACCGCAAGGTCGGACACATACTTCATTCCCAAGGGCTTTGCGAGCGCGCGCATGACACCAGACGCGGAGACATGGTTTCGGAGCACCCTCAAGCAGGACTTGAGCGAGTCGCGCAGCTCCTGCACTTTGGTGGCTTTGGCGACAACATGAACATGGTGAGCGGGCTCCTTCCCACCTAGGCGATCGCTCTTCCTAATTTCCTGGCGAGCCGTGGACTTCCTGACACGCGCCTTGGCTTTCTGCTGGCAACGGGCCGAGTCAGCCACCGTGTGACGCCCCGAGATCGGGCACTATGCAGATTTCAGCATTCCCGCCAAAATCCACATAATAACCGATTCCAGGTTGCCACTTGCGATAACATTACAACAGTTCACGAATAATCCACAACAACAACAACAGAAAAGATATATACAAGATGACTCAAACGAGTCAAGGATACAACTGATACAATACAAAGATCCAAATAACAGCGGAAGAAACAACACAGCGTCCGACTACGGACAAGATACAAATTGGACTAAGAGTCCTGAAGATAACCGAGAGCGTCCAATCCCTGCCCAGGCCAAGCCGGAGGGATTCCCAAGCTAACGTCGTCAGACTTCAAACCTGTTGACTGCAATGTTGAATATGCAGCCACGAAAAAGGATCCGTGGGTCAGTACGGTTAAGTATACTGGCAAGTGGATAAACCCATACTCACAAGATACCAGCGTAACCCATCATCACAAGATACAAATACTTTGGGTACAACGGAAAGGTAGGGATTATTGCAAAGAAGCGGCAGCGGGCTGCACTAACTAACTACAGAGACTCGCTACAACATCCGGCTAAAAGAAAGGGGATAAGATAGCGTATCGGAACCAACTAACAACTAACTCCAAACAAACCCATCCTGGATCTCGCCCCTTATCCAAAGAAGCAATCCGAGGATAACTCACACAGTTAGATTAATGATGGTTCAGGTTATTGTGTCAATAAGCCTATTTCTAGTCAGATTGTTAATCATTAGGTGTAAGGTGTCTGAGTACTTGTTAGCCAGTACTTTCACCAAGTCATCCATAACCGCGGACAACACGGCTTCTCGAGAAGATTTAACCCTGCAGGGGTGCACCAATTTGGCCGTACACGTAAGAATAACCCGCCAGACGGGGATCAAACCCACCAAGCGAGGTACTCAACACAACCCAACTCTTCTTCGCATCAAGCCCAAAGAACCCCGTGCAATTGAGCGCACGGCTAATCAAGCCCCACGAAGAAAAGGGGACCCTCATAGCACTCTAAGAACGTGTCTCCCTAAATGCCGACTACAAAAGTTCCACCCTGGCACCAAGGGTTCGCACCTGCATATGCATGCGGCGAATGGAAAACCCGAACTAAATGAGGCGATTTGGACGAGATGCGAATTGAATCAGAATTGCGAGGGGCGCCCATACTCGCTTCCCACATGCGGTTAGTGAGCTCATCATGGATCAGTAGACAAGACCCTTTTCCTAATTAGGGTCGACACTAGCAGGCCTCAAAACCACGCCGGGCCTCCTGCGGTGCCTTATCATCAAATTATTATTACCCAAAACATTAACACGTCGTTGATTGAATTGAAACCCAACTATCAAACTAAACAGGTGATCAGACGGACAACAAGACTTGAGCGCAAACAACACTAAGCATGCAACTACGACACAAGGGCCAACAGGGTAATCAAACAACAGTTAATAGGAAGTGGAAGGAAGGCTATATCATGGCTGCAAGGTAAACATACGATAGGATCGAGACACAAGCATCGAATCATAAGGCTAGAATAAGAACAACGGAAAGAATCGGTAACAAGTGATGAGAGGCAGCCATTTGGCAGCAAGTGAGTATACTTGCCTGAGATCCAGCAAGTAGAGGTACATCCGAAGAACTTGTCGTTGCTCACATCATCTCAACGTCCTATCCGCGAAGAAGCAACGAACCTCGAACAAACACCGGATGCAACAATTACTACTACGGAAAAAGATCCAGCATGATCAAGATATGGATGCATGACAAGTTTAAGGATGCATCAAAGATAAACTAGTTGACATGGTAAACATATTTAAATGGGCCCATATGCAATTTGGGTTGCATATGGAAAAGCCCATGAATTAATGTTGAATTAAATGATCTACAAATAACCATCATGTGAAAGTTGATTAGAATGATGCATGGATGATGAAAACAACAATAGCTTCAATTTGAAATGAAGTTTACAAGTTTGGAAATTTATTTATTAAGTTATGAAAATTTGCTTCTCAAAGGAGTTACACAAGAATTTGTTGTTTTCACCAACTTTAATTGTTCAAAATAGAAAACAAAGTTCATATTTGGAAATTACACAACATTTTAGGTGGAATACATGTTTCAATTATTGAAAAAGGAATTAAGATGAATTAATTATGAATTAAACAAGTTTAAACAAGATTTAAATGAATTTAATTCAATTATGAATTTATTTGAATTTTTATTTGTTCAAAACATTAAATGAAATTCATATTTGGAAAGGTTATGATTTCCTGGTTTGAAAACATATTTTATATGTCCAAAAAGAATTTAATTTGACCAAGTTATGAATTTAGCAATTTTAAATGATTTAAACAAGGTTTAAATTATTTAACCAATTTTAATTATTCAAAACATGAAACAAAGTTTATATTTGAAAAGGTGGCTTAATTTTGCATGGAAACATATTTTATATGGGCCATTCGAATTAAAATTGAATTTGTTATGGATTTAATCAAATTCAAAAGAGTTATTTGAATTTGAATTTTTTAAAATATTTGGAATGTTCAAAACAGTAAACAAAATACATATTTGAAAAGTTCATGATTTTCTGAATGGGATGCATATTTTATTTGTGCAATTTGAAGTTAAAATGATGAAGATATTAATTTGGCAATATTTGGGTTCAAATATCATTTAAAAGAAATAGGACAGAACATTTTATACAGAGGGCAGGGCTACCCACGCTGGCTGACAGTGGGCCACGGCCAACGTGGTGCCACAGTGGCGCGTGTGTGCGATGAGGTGGCTTGACGGTGTATGACAGGTGGGACCGAGGTGCTGCGGTGGCAAAATCAGGGAAAAGGGGGGCCTTTTGCGGCCGAGGGGGATCGAACCCTCGCCTGCTGCTCGCGCGCGTGCGTTCCTTGCCACTGCGCTGCACTGCTGATCTTGTCAGATCTAGTGTGCGGGGGGGGGGGGGGGTTGAGGTAGATCCCGTGCAGATGATTCGAAACTGAAGAAAAACTTCATTTCCTAAACGTAGACGACAGGGCGGCCACGGCGTTCTCCGGCCAGAACCGCGACGGCGCCGCGCGAGGACGGGCACAGAGCAAGGAGGGAAGAGGGCCTAGGCCTGGGAGGGGGCCCTCACCTCGGTGGTGGTCGGAGCAGGCGTCTGATCCGCGGAAGGACGTCGCCGTCGTCGAGCATGGCAGCAGCGGCGGCGGCTTTCCGGCGACGGCGCGGCCTTCCTGGTGGCTCCCAGCACCCGGCGAGGAAACGAGGAGGGAGAGGGAGCCACCGCGGCTCCATTCCCGTGCCTTGGAGGATGGGACCACGACCACGGCGGCCATCCCAGGGAGCTCCAACTACTGCCATGGTTTCGGTTCAGAGAAAAATAGACAGAAGGAGGGAGATGATCGGAGGAGAAGCAGGAGGCAAAACGGCGGCGCTAGAGAAGAGGTAGGAGAGGGAGATGGAGTAGGGCTAGGGTTTGGGGGAGTGGCTTGGAGGAGGGGATGATAAGGAGGGGGAAGGTGCACATGGGGGGGAGGTGGTGGTGCGTGTTGTCGCTTTTTCTTCAGAAGAAAACGACAGAGAGTCGTACGGAGGTGGGGGAGGTGGTTGGGCCTTGGGCTTGGCCAGGTGGGCTAGAGGGGAAGAAAATGGGCTGGTCTGCCTCTCTTTGTTGTTTTTAATTTTTTTTATTTGCACACATTTTTTTGTAGAAAAGAGAGAGAGAGAGAGAGAGATAAGAATAGGTTTTTTTTTGGGAGTTTAACTTTTAAGGAAAATAATGTTGTTAATTTTCAAAACAGTAATGTCAAAGCAATGTTAACCTTAATTTCAAAAATTTGATATATTAATTTGATTTTTTATATTTGTTAGTTGAATTTCAAATAGGGTTTCCCATAGCTTTGATTTTTAAAATAAACAAGTTTTATTTAATAATCTCAAACACTATGAAAACTTAGTAAGTTTAAAATGTTTGGAAGATTTTAATCTTTAAACCACAATTGGATCATGCCAATTATGGAGGAATTGATTTGAATTTGAATTTGCCATTAGGGTGTTGATAAAAAGGAATTTTATTAACAAGCAATTTAAATAAATTCAACTTCAAAACTATTGAAAAACAATTTGAGTTGTTTAGTTTGCAACTTTTAAATTGGAAATTTTGGACATGTTTGAAAGTTTAAATTGGTTTGGACTTTTCAGTTGTTTTGGAAACATGGTGCAATGCATATGATGCATGTGATGCAAGCAAAAGGAAAGCAACCAACTTTCTACTTAGGGGGGAACACCCCAGGTGTTACAGACGACACCACTAACAAGGGATTGCGCCCTCGCAATCCACCTACTAACCCGGGAGGGGAAAGTTCGACTATCGATTCTTCATGCTTCCAGCTGATCTCCTCGACACCACTAACAAGGGCTTCTCGACACCACTAACAAGGGATTCTTGCTCGGAGTGACGACAATGTTCTTCCACCAGGAATCTTCCGATGATCGAACCTATTAGGTTAACGGCTCACAAAACGTCCACCCACGTAGGATCCTAACACTTTGAAAGATAGACAAGAGGGGAGACTCCAAAACAATTAAGATGGGAGGGGAAATAGAATAGAGATAAGGAGAAAACAAGAATACTATTGATATGTTTCGAAAATAGTTTAGCAGAAATAGTTTTTGACACTCTAGAAACAACGACCAATAGCGAGGTTATCCTACAGGCTTTGCGGACCCGTTGCTTCGATAACCATTCGTATCGAAACAAATCGGGAATCGGAAACCAAGGCTCTGATACCATTTGTGACGCCCCGAGATCGGGCACTATGCAGATTTCAGCATTCCCGCCAAAATCCACATAATAACCGATTCCAGGTTGCCACTTGCGATAACATTACAACAGTTCACGAATAATCCACAACAACAACAGAAAAGATATATACAAGATGACTCAAACGAGTCAAGGATACAACTGATACAATACAAAGATCCAAATAACAGCGGAAGAAACAACACAGTGTCCGACTACGGACAAGATACAAATTGGACTAAGAGTCCTGAAGATAACCGAGAGCGTCCAATCCCTGCCCAGGCCAAGCCGGAGGGATTCCCAAGCTAACGTCGTCAGACTTCAAACCTGTTGACTGCAATGTTGAATATGCAGCCACGAAAAAGGATTCGTGGGTCAGTACGGTTAAGTACTGGCAAGTGGATAAACCCATACTCACAAGATACTAGCGTAACCCATCATCACAAGATACAAATACTTTGTGTACAACGGAAAGGTAGGGATTATTGCAAAGAAGCGGCAGCGGGCTGCACTAACTAACTACAGAGACTCGCTACAACATCCGGCTAAAAGAAAGGGGATAAGATAGCGTATCGTAACCAACTAACAACTAACTCCAAACAAACCCATCCTGGATCTCGCCCCTTATCCAAAGAAGCAATCCGAGGATAACTCACACAGTTGGATTAATGATGGTTCAGGTTATTGTGTCAATAAGCCTATTTCTAGTCAGATTGTTAATCATTAGGTGTAAGTTGTCTGAGTACTTGTTAGCCAGTACTTTCACCAAGTCATCCATAACCGCGGACAACACGGCTTCTCGAGAAGATTTAACCCTGCAGGGGTGCACCAATTTGGCCGTACACGTAAGAATAACCCGCCAGACGGGGATCAAACCCACCAAGCGAGGTACTCAACACAACCCAACTCTTCTTCGCATCAAGCCCAAAGAACCCCGTGCAATTGAGCGCACGGCTAATCAAGCCCCACGAAGAAAAGGGGACCCTCATAGCACTCTAAGAACGTGTCTCCCTAAATGCCGACTACAAAAGTTCCACCCTGGCGCCAAGGGTTCGCACCTGCATATGCATGCGGCGAATGGAAAACCCGAACTAAATGAGGCGATTTGGACGAGATGCGAATCGAATCAGAATTGCGGGGGGCGCCCATACTCGCTTCCCACATGCGGTTAGTGCGCTCATCATGGATCAGTAGACAAGACCCTTTTCATAATTAGGGTCGACACTAGCAGGCCTCAAAACCACGCCGGGGCTCCTGCCGGTGCCTTATCATCAAATTATTATTACCCAAAACATTAACACGTCGTTGATTGAATTGAAACCCAACTATCAAACTAAACAGGTGATCAGACGGACAACAAGACTTGAGCGCAAACAACACTAAGCATGCAACTACGACACAAGGGCCAACCGGGTAATCAAACAACAGTTAATAGGAAGTGGAAGGAAGGCTATATCATGGCTGCAAGGTAAACATACGATAGGATCGAGACACAAGCATCGAATCATAAGGCTAGAATAAGAACAACGGAAAGAATCAGTAACAAGTGATGAGAGGCAGCCATTTGGCAGCAAGTGAGTATACTTGCCTGAGATCCAGCAAGTAGAGGTACATCCGAAGAACTTGTCGTTGCTCACATCATCTCAACGTCCTATCCGCGAAGAAGCAACGAACCTCGAACAAACACCGGATGCAACAATTACTACTACGGCAAAAGATCTAGCATGATCAAGATATGGATGCATGACAAGTTTAAGGATGCATCAAAGATAAACTAGTTGACATGGTAAACATATTTAAATGGGCCCATATGCAATTTGGGTTGCAAATGGAAAAGCCCATGAATTAATGTTGAATTAAATGATCTACAAATAACCATCATGTGAAAGTTGATTAGAATGATGCATGATGATGAAAACAACAAGAAAACAACAATAGCTTCAATTTGAAATGAAGTTTACCAAGTTTGGAAATTTATTTATTAAGTTATGAAAATTTGCTTCTGAAAGGAGTTACACAAGCATTTGTTGTTTTCACCAACTTTAATTGTTCAAAATAGATAACAAAGTTCATATTTGGAAAGTACACAAAATTTTAGGTGGAATACATGTTTCAATTGTTGAAAAAGGAATTTAGATGAATTAATTATGAATTAAACAAGTTTAAACAAGATTTAAATGAATTTAATTCAATTATGAATTTATTTGAATTTTTATTTGTTCAAAACATTAAATGAAATTCATATTTGGAAAGGTTATGATTTCCTGGTTTGAAAACATATTTTATATGTCCAAAAAGAATTTAATATGACCAAGTTATGAATTTAGCAATTTTAAATGATTTAAACAATGTTTAAATTATTTAACCAATTTTAATTATTCAAAACATGAAACAAAGTTTATATTTGAAAAGGTGGTTTAATTTTGCATGGAAAACATATTTTATATGGGCCAATTCGAATTAAAATTGAATTTGTTATGGATTTAATCAAATCAAAAGAGTTATTTGAATTTGAATTTGTGAAAATATTTGGAATGTTCAAAACAGTAAACAAAATACATATTTGAAAAGTTCATGATTTTCTGATTGGGATGCATATTTTATTTGTGCAATTTGAAGTTAAAATGATGAAGATATTAATTTGGCAATATTTGGGTTCAAATATCATTTAAAAGAAATAGGACAGAACATTTTATACAGAGGGCAGGGCTACCCACGCTGGCTGACAGTGGGCCACGGCCAACGTGGTGCCACAGTGGCGCGTGTGTGCGATGAGGTGGCTTGACGGTGTATGACAGGTGGGACCGAGGTGCTGCGGTGGCAAAATCAGGGAAAAGGGGGGCCTTTTGCGGCCGAGGGGGATCGAACCCTCGCCTGCTGCTCGCGCGCGTGCGTTCCTTGCCACTGCGCTGCACTGCTGATCTTGTCAGATCTAGTGTGCGGGGGGGGGTTGAGGTAGATCCCGTGCAGATGATTCGAAACTGAAGAAAAACTTCATTTCCTAAACGTAGACGACAGGGCGGCCACGGCGTTCTCCGGCCAGAACCGCGACGGCGCCGCGCGAGGACGGGCACAGAGCAAGGAGGGAAGAGGGCCTAGGCCTGGGAGGGGGCCCTCACCTCGGTGGTGGTCGGAGCAGGCGTCTGATCCGCGGAAGGACGTCGCCGTCGTCGAGCATGGCAGCAGCGGCGGCGGCTTTCCGGCGACGGCGCGGCCTTCCTGGTGGCTCCCAGCACCCGGCGAGGAAACGAGGAGGGAGAGGGAGCCACCGCGGCTCCATTCCCGTGCCTTGGAGGATGGGACCACGACCACGGCGGCCATCCCAGGGAGCTCCAACTACTGCCATGGTTTCGGTTCAGAGAAAAATAGACAGAAGGAGGGAGATGATCGGAGGAGAAGCAGGAGGCAAAACGGCGGCGCTAGAGAAGAGGTAGGAGAGGGAGATGGAGTAGGGCTAGGGTTTGGGGGAGTGGCTTGGAGGAGGGGATGATAAGGAGGGGGAAGGTGCACATGGGGGGGGTGGTGGTGCGTGTTGTCGCTTTTTCTTCAGAAGAAAACGACAGAGAGTCGTACGGAGGTGGGGGAAGGAGGTGGTTGGGCCTTGGGCTTGGCCAGGTGGGCTAGAGGGGAAGAAAATGGGCTGGTCTGCCTCTCTTTGTTGTTTTTAATTTTTTTTTATTTGCACACATTTTTTTGTAGAAAAGAGAGAGAGAGAGAGAGATAAGAATAGGTTTTTTTTTGGGAGTTTAACTTTTAAGGAAAATAATGTTGTTAATTTTCAAAACAGTAATGTCAAAGCAATGTTAACCTTAATTTCAAAAATTTGATATATTAATTTGATTTTTTATATTTGTTAGTTGAATTTCAAATAGGGTTTCCCATAGCTTTGATTTTTAAAATAAACAAGTTTTATTTAATAATCTCAAACACTATGAAAACTTAGTAAGTTTAAAATGTTTGGAAGATTTTAATCTTTAAACCACAATTGGATCATGCCAATTATGGAGGAATTGATTTGAATTTGAATTTGCCATTAGGGTGTTGATAAAAGGAATTTTATTAACAAGCAATTTAAATAAATTCAACTTCAAAACTATTGAAAAACAATTTGAGTTGTTTAGTTTGCAACTTTTAAATTGGAAATTTTGGACATGTTTGAAAGTTTAAATTGGTTTGGACTTTTCAGTTGTTTTGGAAACATGGTGCAATGCATATGATGCATGTGATGCAAGCAAAAGGAAAGCAACCAACTTTCTACTTAGGGGGGAACACCCCAGGTGTTACAGACGACACCACTAACAAGGGATTGCGCCCTCGCAATCCACCTACTAACCCGGGAGGGGACGAAGTTCGACTATCGATTCTTCATGCTTCCAGCTGATCTCCTCGACACCACTAACAAGGGCTTCTCGACACCACTAACAAGGGATTCTTGCTCGGAGTGACGACAATGTTCTTCCACCAGGAATCTTCCGATGATCGAACCTATTAGGTTAACGGCTCACAAAACGTCCACCCACGTAGGATCCTAACACTTTGAAAGATAGACAAGAGGGAGACTCCAAAACAATTAAGATGGGAGGGGAAATAGAATAGAGATAAGGAGAAAACAAGAATACTATTGATATGTTTCGAAAATAGTTTAGCAGAAATAGTTTTTGACACTCTAGAAACAACGACCAATAGCGAGTTATCCTACAGGCTTTGCGGACCCGTTGCTTCGATAACCATTCGTATCGAAACAAATCGGGAATCGGAAACCAAGGCTCTGATACCATTTGTGACGCCCCGAGATCGGGCACTATGCAGATTTCAGCATTCCCGCCAAAATCCACATAATAACCGATTCCAGGTTGCCACTTGCGATAACATTACAACAGTTCACGAATAATCCACAACAACAACAGAAAAGATATATACAAGATGACTCAAACGAGTCAAGGATACAACTGATACAATACAAAGATCCAAATAACAGCGGAAGAAACAACACAGTGTCCGACTACGGACAAGATACAAATTGGACTAAGAGTCCTGAAGATAACCGAGAGCGTCCAATCCCTGCCCAGGCCAAGCCGGAGGGATTCCCAAGCTAACGTCGTCAGACTTCAAACCTGTTGACTGCAATGTTGAATATGCAGCCACGAAAAAGGATTCGTGGGTCAGTACGGTTAAGTACTGGCAAGTGGATAAACCCATACTCACAAGATACTAGCGTAACCCATCATCACAAGATACAAATACTTTGTGTACAACGGAAAGGTAGGGATTATTGCAAAGAAGCGGCAGCGGGCTGCACTAACTAACTACAGAGACTCGCTACAACATCCGGCTAAAAGAAAGGGGATAAGATAGCGTATCGTAACCAACTAACAACTAACTCCAAACAAACCCATCCTGGATCTCGCCCCTTATCCAAAGAAGCAATCCGAGGATAACTCACACAGTTGGATTAATGATGGTTCAGGTTATTGTGTCAATAAGCCTATTTCTAGTCAGATTGTTAATCATTAGGTGTAAGTTGTCTGAGTACTTGTTAGCCAGTACTTTCACCAAGTCATCCATAACCGCGGACAACACGGCTTCTCGAGAAGATTTAACCCTGCAGGGGTGCACCAATTTGGCCGTACACGTAAGAATAACCCGCCAGACGGGGATCAAACCCACCAAGCGAGGTACTCAACACAACCCAACTCTTCTTCGCATCAAGCCCAAAGAACCCCGTGCAATTGAGCGCACGGCTAATCAAGCCCCACGAAGAAAAGGGGACCCTCATAGCACTCTAAGAACGTGTCTCCCTAAATGCCGACTACAAAAGTTCCACCCTGGCGCCAAGGGTTCGCACCTGCATATGCATGCGGCGAATGGAAAACCCGAACTAAATGAGGCGATTTGGACGAGATGCGAATCGAATCAGAATTGCGGGGGGCGCCCATACTCGCTTCCCACATGCGGTTAGTGCGCTCATCATGGATCAGTAGACAAGACCCTTTTCATAATTAGGGTCGACACTAGCAGGCCTCAAAACCACGCCGGGGCTCCTGCCGGTGCCTTATCATCAAATTATTATTACCCAAAACATTAACACGTCGTTGATTGAATTGAACCCAACTATCAAACTAAACAGGTGATCAGACGGACAACAAGACTTGAGCGCAAACAACACTAAGCATGCAACTACGACACAAGGGCCAACCGGTAATCAAACAACAGTTAATAGGAAGTGGAAGGAAGGCTATATCATGGCTGCAAGGTAAACATACGATAGGATCGAGACACAAGCATCGAATCATAAGGCTAGAATAAGAACAACGGAAAGAATCAGTAACAAGTGATGAGAGGCAGCCATTTGGCAGCAAGTGAGTATACTTGCCTGAGATCCAGCAAGTAGAGGTACATCCGAAGAACTTGTCGTTGCTCACATCATCTCAACGTCCTATCCGCGAAGAAGCAACGAACCTCGAACAAACACCGGATGCAACAATTACTACTACGGCAAAAGATCTAGCATGATCAAGATATGGATGCATGACAAGTTTAAGGATGCATCAAAGATAAACTAGTTGACATGGTAAACATATTTAAATGGGCCCATATGCAATTTGGGTTGCAAATGGAAAAGCCCATGAATTAATGTTGAATTAAATGATCTACAAATAACCATCATGTGAAAGTTGATTAGAATGATGCATGGATGATGAAAACAACAAGAAAACAACAATAGCTTCAATTTGAAATGAAGTTTACCAAGTTTGGAAATTTATTTATTAAGTTATGAAAATTTGCTTCTGAAAGGAGTTACACAAGCATTTGTTGTTTTCACCAACTTTAATTGTTCAAAATAGATAACAAAGTTCATATTTGGAAAGTACACAAAATTTTAGGTGGAATACATGTTTCAATTGTTGAAAAAGGAATTTAGATGAATTAATTATGAATTAAACAAGTTTAAACAAGATTTAAATGAATTTAATTCAATTATGAATTTATTTGAATTTTTATTTGTTCAAAACATTAAATGAAATTCATATTTGGAAAGGTTATGATTTCCTGGTTTGAAAACATATTTTATATGTCCAAAAAGAATTTAATATGACCAAGTTATGAATTTAGCAATTTTAAATGATTTAAACAATGTTTAAATTATTTAACCAATTTTAATTATTCAAAACATGAAACAAAGTTTATATTTGAAAAGGTGGTTTAATTTTGCATGGAAAACATATTTTATATGGGCCATTCGAATTAAAATTGAATTTGTTATGGATTTAATCAAATTCAAAAGAGTTATTTGAATTTGAATTTGTGAAAATATTTGGAATGTTCAAAACAGTAAACAAAATACATATTTGAAAAGTTCATGATTTTCTGATTGGGATGCATATTTTATTTGTGCAATTTGAAGTTAAAATGATGAAGATATTAATTTGGCAATATTTGGGTTCAAATATCATTTAAAAGAAATAGGACAGAACATTTTATACAGAGGGCAGGGCTACCCACGCTGGCTGACAGTGGGCCACGGCCAACGTGGTGCCACAGTGGCGCGTGTGTGCGATGAGGTGGCTTGACGGTGTATGACAGGTGGGACCGAGGTGCTGCGGTGGCAAAATCAGGGAAAAAGGGGGCCTTTTGCGGCCGAGGGGGATCGAACCCTCGCCTGCTGCTCGCGCGCGTGCGTTCCTTGCCGCTGCGCTGCACTGCTGATCTTGTCAGATCTAGTGTGCGGGGGGGGGGGTTGAGGTAGATCCCGTGCAGATGATTCGAAACTTAAGAAAAACTTCATTTTCTAAACGTAGACGACAGGGCGGCCACGGCGTTCTCCGGCCAGAACCGCGACGGCGCCGCGCGAGGACGGGCACAGAGCAAGGAGGGAAGAGGGCCTAGGCCAGGGAGGGGGCCCTCACCTCGGTGGTGGTCGGAGCAGGCGTCTGATCCGCGGAAGGACGTCGCCGTCGTCGAGCATGGCAGCAGCGGTGGCGGCTTTCCGGCGACGGCGCGGCCTCCCTGGTGGCTTCCAGCACCCGGCGAGGAAACGACGAGGGAGAGGGAGCCACCACGGCTCCATTCCCGTGCCCTGGAGGATGGGACCACGACCACGGCGGCCATCCCAGGGAGCTCCAATTACTGCCATGGTTTCGGTTCAGAGAAAAATAGACAGAAGGAGGGAGATGATCGGAGGAGAAGCAGGAGGGAAAACGGCGGCGCTAGAGAAGAGGTAGGAGAGGGAGATGGAGTAGGGCTAGGGTTTGGGGGAGTGGCTTGGAGGAGGGGATGATAAGGAGGGGCAGGTGCACATGGGGGGAGGTGGTGGTGCGTGTTGTCGCTTTTTCTTCAGAAGAAAACGACAGAGAGTCGTACGGAGGTGGGGGAAGGAGGTGGTTGGGCCTTGGGCTTGGCCAGGTGGGCTAGAGGGGAAGAAAATGGGCTGGTCTGCCTCTCTTTGTTGTTTTTAATTTTTTTTGTTCGCACACATTTTTTTTGTAGAAAAGAGAGAGAGAGAGAGAGAGAGAGAGAGATAAGAATAGGTTTTTTTTTGGGAGTTTAACTTTTAAGGAAAATAATGTTGTTAATTTTCAAAACAGTAATGTCAAAGCAATGTTAACCTTAATTTCAAAAATTTGATATATTAATTTGATTTTTTATATTTGTTAGTTGAATTTCAAATAGGGTTTCCCATAGCTTTGATTTTTAAAATAAACAAGTTTTATTTAATAATCTCAAACACTATGAAAACTTAGTAAGTTTAAAATGTTTGGAAGATTTTAATCTTTAAACCACAATTGGATCATGCCAATTATGGAGGAATTGATTTGAATTTGAATTTGCCATTAGGTTGTTGATAAAAAAGGAATTTTATTAACAAGCAATTTAAATAAATTCAACTTCAAAACTATTGAAAAACAATTTGAGTTGTTTAGTTTGCAACTTTTAAATTGGAAATTTTGGACATGTTTGAAAGTTTAAATTGGTTTGGAATTTTCAGTTGTTTTGAAAACATGGTGCAATGCATATGATGCATGTGATGCAAGCAAAAGGAAATCAACCAACTTTCTACTTAGGGGGGAACACCCCAGGTGTTACAGACGACACCACTAACAAGGGATTGCGCCCTCGCAATCCACCTACTAACCCGGGAGGGGAAGAAGTTCGACTATCGATTCTTCATGCTTCCAGCTGATCTCCTCGACACCACTAACAAGGGCTTCTCGACACCACTAACAAGGGATTCTTGCTCGGAGTGACGACGATGTTCTTCCACCAGGAATCTTCCGATGATCGAACCTATTAGGTTAACGGCTCACAAAACGTCCACCCACGTAGGATCCTAACACTTTGAAAGATAGACAAGAGGGGAGACTCCAAAACAATTAAGATGGGAGGGGAAATAGAATAGAGATAAGGAGAAAACAAGAATACTATTGAGATGTTTCGAAAATAGTTTAGCAGAAATAGTTTTTGACACTCTAGAAACAACGACCATTAGCGAGGTTATCCTACAGGCTTTGCGGACCCGTTGCTTCGATAACCATTCGTATCGAAACAATATCGGGAATCGAAAACCAAGGCTCTGATACCATTTGTGACGCCCCGAGATCGGGCACTATGCAGATTTCAGCATTCCCGCCAAAATCCACATAATAACCGATTCCAGGTTGCCACTTGCGATAACATTACAACAGTTCACGAATAATCCACAACAACAACAGAAAAGATATATACAAGATGACTCAAACGAGTCAAGGATACAACTGATACAATACAAAGATCCAAATATCAGCGGAAGAAACAACACAGTGTCCGACTACGGACAAGATACAAATTGGACTAAGAGTCCTGAAGATAACCGAGAGCGTCCAATCCCTGCCCAGGCCAAGCCGGAGGGATTCCCAAGCTAACGTCGTCAGACTTCAAACCTGTTGACTGCAATGTTGAATATGCAGCCACGAAAAAGGATTCGTGGGTCAGTACGGTTAAGTACTGGCAAGTGGATAAACCCATACTCACAAGATACCAGCGTAACCCATCATCACAATATACAAATACTTTGTGTACAACGGAAAGGTAGGGATTATTGCAAAGAAGCGGCAGCGGGCTGCACTAACTAACTACAGAGACTCGCTACAACATCCGGCTAAAAGAAAGGGGATAAGATAGCGTATCGTAACCAACTAACAACTAAACTCCAAACAAACCCATCCTGGATCTCGCCCCTATCCAAAGAAGCAATCCGAGATAACTCACACAGTTGGATTAATGATGGTTCAGGTTATTGTGTCAATAAGCCTATTTCTAGTCAGATTGTTAATCATTAGGTGTAAGTTGTCTGAGTACTTTTTAGCCAGTACTTTCACCAAGTCATCCATAACCGCGGACAACACGGCTTCTCGAGAAGATTTAACCCTGCAGGGGTGCACCAATTTGGCCGTACACGTAAGAATAAACCCGCCAGACGGGATCAAACACCAAGCGAGGTACTCAACACAACCCAACTCTTCTTCGCATCAAGCCCAAAGAACCCCGTGCAATTGAGCGCACGGCTAATCAAGCCCCACGAAGAAAAGGGGACCCTCATAGCACTCTAAGAACGTGTCTCCCTAAATGCCGACTACAAAAGTTCCACCCTGGCGCCAAGGGTTCGCACCTGCATATGCATGCGGCGAATGGAAAACCCGAACTAAATGAGGCGATTTGGACGAGATGAATCGAATCAGAATTGCGGGGGGCGCCCATACTCGCTTCCCACATGCGGTTAGTGCGCTCATCATGGATCAGTAGACAAGACCCTTTTCCTAATTAGGGTCGACACTAGCAGGCCTCAAAACCACGCCGGGGCTCCTGCCGGTGCCTTATCATAAAATTATTATTACCCAAAACATTAACACATCGTTGATTGAATTGAAACCCAACTATCAAACTAAACAGGTGATCAGACGGACAACAAGACTTGAGCGCAAACAACACTAAGCATGCAACTACGACACAAGGGCCAACCGGGTAATCAAACAACAGTTAATAGGAAGTGGAAGGAAGGCTATATCATGGCTGCAAGGTAAACATACGATAGGATCGAGACACAAGCATCGAATCATAAGGCTAGAATAAGAACAACGGAAAGAATCAGTAACAAGTGATGAGAGGCAGCCATTTGGCAGCAAGTGAGTATACTTGCCTGAGATCCAGCAAGTAGAGGTACATCCGAAGAGCTTGTCGTTGCTCACATCATCTCAACGTCCTATCCGCGAAGAAGCAACGAACCTCGAACAAACACCGGATGCAACAATTACTACTACGGCAAACGATCCAGCATGATCAAGATATGGATGCATGACAAGTTTAAGGATGCATCAAAGATAAACTAGTTGACATGGTAAACATATTTAAATGGGCCCATATGCAATTTGGGTTGCAAATGGAAAAGCTCATGAATTAATGTTGAATTAAATGATCTACAAATAACCATCATGTGAAAGTTGATTAGAATGATGCATGGATGATGAAAACAACAAGAAAACAACAATAGCTTCAATTTGAAATGAAGTTTACCAAGTTTGGAAATTTATTTATTAAGTTATGAAAATTTGCTTCTCAAAGGAGTTACACAAGCATTTGTTGTTTTCACCAACTTTAATTGTTCAAAATAGATAACAAAGTTCATATTTGGAAAGTACACAAAATTTTAGGTGGAATACATGTTTCAATTATTGAAAAAGGAATTTAGATGAATTAATTATGAATTAAACAAGTTTAAACAAGATTTAAATGAATTTAATTCAATTATGAATTTATTTGAATTTTTATTTGTTCAAAACATTAAATGAAATTCATATTTGGAAAGGTTATGATTTCCTGGTTTGAAAACATATTTTATATGTCCAAAAAGAATTTAATTTGACCAAGTTATGAATTTAGCAATTTTAAATGATTTAAACAAGGTTTAAATTATTTAACCAATTTTAATTATTCAAAACATGAAACAAAGTTTATATTTGAAAAGGTGGTTTAATTTTGCATGGAAAACATATTTTATATGGGCCATTTGAATTAAAATTGAATTTGTTATGGATTTAATCAAATTCAAAAGAGTTATTTGAATTTGAATTTTTGAAAATATTTGGAATGTTCAAAACAGTAAACAAAATACATATTTTTCATGATTTTCTGATTGGGATGCATATTTTATTTGTGCAATTTGAAGTTAAAATGATGAAGATATTAATTTGGCAATATTTGGGTTCAAATATCATTTAAAAGAAATAGGACAGAACATTTTATACAGAGGGCAGGGCTACCCACGCTGGCTGACAGTGGGCCACGGCCAGCGTGGTGCCACAGTGGCGCGTGTGTGCGATGAGGTGGCTTGACGGTGTATGACAGGTGGGACCGAGGTGCTGCGGTGGCAAAATCAGGGAAAAGGGGGGCCTTTTGCGGCCGAGGGGGATCGAACCCTCGCCTGCTGCTCGCGCGCGTGCGTTCCTTGCCACTGCGCTGCACTGCTGATCTTGTCAGATCTAGTGTGCGGGGGGGGGGGGTTGAGGTAGATCCCGTGCAGATGATTCGAAACTGAAGAAAAACTTCAGTTTTCTGAACGTAGACGACAGGGCGGCCACGGCGTTCTCCGGCCAGAACCGCGACGGCGCCGCGCGAGGACGGGCACAGAGCAAGGAGGGAAGAGGGCCTAGGCCTAGGAGGGGGCCCTCACCTCGGTGGTGGTCAGAGCAGGCGTCTGATCCGCGGAAGGACGTCGCCGTCGTCGAGCATGGCAGCAGCGGCGGCGGCTTTCCGGCGACGGCGCGGCCTCCCTGGTGGCTCCCAGCACCCGACGAGGAAACGAGGAGGTAGAGGGAGCCACCGCGGCTCCATTCCCGTGCCTTGGAGGATGGGACCACGACCACGGCGGCCATCCCGGGGAGCTCCAACTACTGCCATGGTTTCGGTTCAGAGAAAAATAGACAGAAGGAGGGAGATGATCGGAGGAGAAGCAGGAGGGAAAACGGCGGCGCTAGAGAAGAGGTAGGAGAGGGAGATGGAGTAGGGCTAGGGTTTGGGGGAGTGGCTTGGAGGAGGGGATGATAAGGAGGGGGTAGGTGCACATGGGGGGAGGTGGTGGTGCGTGTTGTCGCTTTTTCTTCAGAAGAAAACGACAGAGAGTCGTACGGAGGTGGGGGAAGGAGGTGGTTGGGCCTTGGGCTTGGCCAGGTGGGCTAGAGGGGAAGAAAATGGGCTGGTCTGCCTCTCTTTGTTGTATATAATTTTTTTTGTTTGCACACATTTTTTTGTAGAAAAGAGAGAGAGAGAGAGAGAGAGAGATAAGAATAGGTTTTTTTTTGGGAGTTTAACTTTTTAGGAAAATAATGTTGTTAATTTTCAAAACAGTAATGTCAAAGCAATGTTAACCTTAATTTCAAAAATTTGATATATTAATTTGATTTTTTATATTTGTTAGTTGAATGTCAAATAGGGTTTCCCATAGCTTTGATTTTTAAAATAAACAAGTTTTATTTAATAATCTCAAACACTATGAAAACTTAGTAAGTTTAAAATGTTTTGAAGATTTTAATCTTTAAACCACAATTGGATCATGCCAATTATGGAGGAATTGATTTGAATTTGAATTTGCCATTAGGGTGTTGATAAAAAGGAATTTTATTAACAAGCAATTTAAATAAATTCAACTTCAAAACTATTGAAAAACAATTTGAGTTGTTTAGTTTGAAACTTTTAAATTGGAAATTTTGGACATGTTTGAAAGTTTAAATTGGTTTGGACTTTTCAGTTGTTTTGAAAACATGGTGCAATGCATATGATGCATGTGATGCAAGCAAAAGGAAAGCAACCAACTTTCAACTTAGGGGGGAACACCCCAGGTGTTACACACCGCCACCCAGCCCTCGTCCACGGCGGCGTTCACAGACGCCGAGGAGGCAGGGGCAATCGAGGGAGAAGGCTCCGCGGTGATCACCGAGGAGGGCGCCCCCGAACTGAAGATGGACGAGGCCTCCGAGCCACAGGAGGTCCTAGGGGACGACGCTGTGAGACAATTAGGTTTTGGGTGAAAAGCACACACCCCAATACGTGGGGGTTGCCTGGTTATATATTAGCTGAGTCCTAATTACAAAAGAACTAGGGTTACACGTATACACATATACACATACACGGTACAAACACGTACTCTATCAGCCTCCCTCAATCTCAACTATGGGAAACATGTGGAGATTGCGCTTACACTCCTGGAACAGTGGAAGTGGCAGCGGCTTCGTGAAGATATCGGCAGGCTGATCTCGCGAAGCAACATACCAAACTTGTAACAATCCTTGAGCAACTCGTTCTCGGACAAAATGGAAATCA
This sequence comes from Alopecurus myosuroides, assembly GCA_028641055.1. Lineage (NCBI taxonomy): Eukaryota > Viridiplantae > Streptophyta > Magnoliopsida > Poales > Poaceae > Alopecurus > Alopecurus myosuroides. Next base: position 666,991,615 of record CM054057.1, on the reverse strand, counting down.
ACTTCAATGTGTTTTGTCCGTGCATGGAAAACTAGGTTGGAAGAGAGATATGTGGCACCAATGTTATCACACAATAAAACAGGTGGAGAGGTATGTCGAACACCAAGCTCTTTAAGTAATGCTTCCACCCAGATCAACTCAGCAGTTGCATTAGCAACAGCCTTATACTCAGATTCTGTGCTAGAACGAGAGACAGTTGGTTGTTCACGAGAACTCCAGGCAACCAGATTATCACCATGAAAGAGAGCATATCCCCCCGTGGATCGCCTGTCAGCAACATCCCCGGCCCAATCAGCATCAGAATAAACAGCCACAGAACTAGACACTGAAGGACGAAGGAAGAGCCCATGATCAAGAGTACCATTAACAAACCGAAGGATCCTCTTAACCGCAGACCAGTGTTCTTCTGTGGGAGCATAAAGAAACTGACAAACACGATTAACAGCAAATGATACATCAGGCCTAGTGAGAAGGAGATACTGAAGCCCTCCCACAATACTCCTATAAGTAGTAGCATCCTCATCACTCAAAGGTGGGCTATCAGCAAGAAACAGTTTAACAGAGGTGGACATAGGTGTGTCTGCAGCTTTGCACTTGATCATACCAGCTCGCTGAAGGAGATCAAGAGCGTACTTACGTTGAGTCAGAGTAAGACCACAAGACTGTCGAGCAACCTCAACACCAAGAAAATAATGGAGTTGCCCCAGATCCTTAACTGCAAACTGCTGACGAAGACCAAGGAGTAACCGGTCAATAGCTTGTGACGATGAACTAAGGACAATGGTATCATCAACATACACAACGAGATAAATAGTGGCATCCGTCTGCTGGAGAATAAACAAGGATGTGTCAGCAGTAGAGTCCAGAAAACCATGCTGTCGTAACACTGTAGCAAGTCGTGCATGCCAGGCACGAGGGGCCTGTTTAAGACCATAAATATCTTTAATCAGACGGCAAAGATGATGAGGACGTGCAGTATCCTCAGAACCAGGAGGCTAGCGCATATAAACTTCCTCCTCAACAACACCATGCAGAAAAGCATTCTGAATATCAAGCTGACGCATAAACCATCCACGTGTAACTGCAAGCGAGAGGAGCAGACGAATAGTTGTAGGTTTAACCACAGGACTAAATGTGTCCTCATAATCCAGTCCATAACGCTGTTTGAAACCTTTAGCAACTAGACGCGCTTTATACCTCTCAATAGATCCATTAGCATGTCGCTTAACCTTGAATACCGATTTAGAATCAATAATATTAATGCCCGAGCGAGGAGGAGTGAGCTGCCACGTACCATTTTTCAGCAAAGCATCAAATTCTGCGTCCATTGCGGCACGCCAGTGAGGAATTCCCATAGCAGCACGAAAATGACACGGCTCTGAATGCGGATCAGCCGCAGCTTTGGCAACAGTCTTTGCTAACCAGGCAACAGTGTCATTAGGCAATTTGCTCGGTTGATGGATGCCACGAAGACTCCGAGTAACCGGTCGAAGGGTGCCAGGTGGTAGCGGCACAATAGGCGCAAGCACGACATCAGGTGACGAGGGCGATGACACAGGCAATGATGCAGGCGATGACGTAGGCGAGGACACAGGTGCTGACGCAGGCACCACAGCACCCGGGGTCGCAGAAGATCCCGTAGAGCCCAACGAGGGCGGGGTCGGGGGCGAGTCCGCCTCCCATGCAGGGGACACAGGGGCCCGCGCGTGGGTGCGCGTGGCAGACGGCGAGGGCGAATCCCGCGGTGCGCCGTGGTGAACCGATGGTGAACCAGGTCCATTCAGCGGGGTCAAGGAAGCAACCCGCTGCATGTGATTGACGTCGCCTGGCAGGACAGCGCGAGTAGAGGTCGGGGCCGATGGTTCGTCAAGGAGCTCGAGGCGCATTCCTCTACCAGTACCTGCACCATGATTAGGAAGCAACGACGGTGCATGCGCATAATCTTCAAATTGGTCAAGCGAGACGCGAGGAACAGACGAAAAATTAGGGGAATCCACGGATGGTAAATTAGAGAAGGGAAAAACAAGTTCATCGAAGACAACATCCCGACTAATATAAACACGATTAGAAGGAACATGGAGGCACTTGTAACCCTTGTTAAGTGGACTATACCCTAGAAAGACGCATTTTTTGGAACGGAACTCAAGTTTATGCTTGTTATACGGGAGAAGATGGGGCCAACAAGCACACCCAAAGACTTTAAAGAAAGTATAATCAGGTGTTTCTCCCAAAAGACGTTCAAGAGGAGTCTGCATATCAATGACACAGTGGGCATACTATTAATGAGAAAACAAGCAGTAACAAAGGCATCACTCCAGAACCTAAAGGGAACAGAGGCATGCGCAAGCAAGGCAAGACCAGTCTCAACTATGTGACGATGTTTTTGTTCAGCACTACCATTTTGTTGATGTGTGTGAGGGCAGGAGACACGATGAGATATACCTATCTTCTGGAAGAAAGCATCGAGTTTAATATACTCGCCACCCCAGTCAGACTGAACATGCACAATTTTGTGGTTAAGGAGTCGCTCAACATGGGACTGAAACTGTAAGAAAACATCAAAGACATCACTCTTACGTTTAATGAGATATAACCATGTGAAACGACTGTAAGCATCCACAAAACTGACATAATAATTATGACCACTAACTGAAGTTTGGGCAGGGCCCCACACATCGGAATAAATCAGCTCTAAGGGGGCAGTTATTACATGCTGAGAAAGCAAAAAAGGAAGCTGATGACTCTTGCCTTGCTGACAGGCATCACACACTAAATTATTTTTATTGGACACTGTGGGAAGATCATTATGACGCAAAACATGCTGAACAATCTGTGACGAGGGATGGCCTAAGCGAGCATGCCACTGCATAGGAGAAGCTTTAACAGCACTGAGAACTTGTTTGACTGTAGGAGCATCAAGTGCGTATAGACCACCTCGCCAGCGACCTCTAAGGATTATTGCCCGCGTGTCCAGGTCCTTAACAAAAACAATGTTAGGATGGAACTCAACAAGAACATTGTTATCATGAGAGAGTTTATGGACAGACAACAGATTTCTAGTGACAGCAGGGACATGAAGAACATTACGAAGATAGAGAGGCCTAGACGAGGGACTAGGAAGGACTGCTTGACCAACATGAAGTATACGCATACTTGAACCGTCGGCCGTGTGAACCTGGTCCTTGCCTTGATACGATTCCCTCATATGTAGCTTCTCCATCTCAGCAGCAAAGTGATCAGTGGCCCCAGAGTCCACGTACCAAGCAGGATCCACCGGAAGAGTGGATGTGTGTCCCTGAGGTTGTGCTTGGGGACTATAAACATGATTAGCCATGGATAGCTGTCGTTGAAGGAAGCGACCATCATTGTGCATACCCAAGAAGGACTGATTGAACCGCTTGAAACATCTTGCGGCAACATGACCAGCCTCATCACATAGCTGGCAGATGGTGGCAGTACGTGTCCCTCCTGTACGACCATCAGTACGGGTGTCAGGGCGACCACCCGGCGTCTGAGTAGGCCGCGGCGAAAATCCCGTGGGTTTCAGCGACGCAGAAGGTACGGGGCGGTAGGGCGAGGCAGGACCCCCTGGATGCTGCGGCTTGGACGGCTTGCCAAAGCGAGCCGCATTGGCCTGATGGGCCATCGCGCGGCGACCGTCGACTCGCTGCTCGGTGGAGAGGAGGCGCGCGTACAGATCGTGAGACGGCATGGGGACCTCGCGATCACGAACGAGTTCAACAAGGGAATCATACTCCTCGTCGAGCCCATCCAGCACGAAGTTGTTGAACTCATAGGGACGGAGCGGCTGACCAATCGAAGCAAGAGTATCTGCTGGGGTTTGGATTTTGGTGAAGTAGACCGCAATAGAGGAGTCCAGCTTCTGTGTTTTGCCAAGCTCCGAGCGAATATGCGAGGCCTGCGCTGTGATGACCCAGCACACCACTGCATGTGTAGTGCGCAAGTCGGTGACATAATACTCACAGAAGGACTTATCCGTGAATATTACATCTCTCAGAGTGGTACAACAGAAACACAGCGGGTACAGGTAAAACTATAGGATACAAACTCCATTACAAAATCTTGAGAATCTCCTTGATGAATCAAGAAGATCTCCTGCAAATGAAACATCAGAAGAAGCAATTCGCAGCTCCAAGCCGGAGAAGAACTCTAGCTCAGAACTAAACTACTACGGCTGATGTCAGCCCTAATCTATGGCTTACAACTACTAAGTCCAAGAATGGACTCTACCTACACCTTGATAGCTTGTCCTCCACCAGCGTTGTTGATGATGATACTCTACCGACTAAGTAGTATATCACTCCACGTAGCTCCCTTAGGCAGCGATGGCTTCTCGATGACGACTTCAATAGGGCTTCAACTCTAAGCAGGAGGTCAAACGGGATAGAATGAGTAACGAGCGTTACTCAGGAAGTTCATGATATATAGTGGGTGGTTTGATGCACTAACTACAACTTTAGACTCGAAAGAGTCATAAGCTAATGCAAGATTTTGTAAAACTTTCTTCAAGAGGTTGTTTTTAATTCTGAAAACTATGCCCGCCAGATCTTCACAGGATTAGAACTTTCATGGAGTTGCCTTTCCTGCGGCGTTCGCAGCTCCTTCCCGGAACAAGGGGTAACATGTCACATCCTTTTACACTCTGCAGAGGTGCGTTACTTTACCCATGGACGACCAAGATCATGTTGCACAACCAGGCTCGAGATCTTGTCCACTCCCACTCAGGTGTGGGGCCCGGTAGTTGGTCCAAGCCAAACCGTGCTTCTCCGCACAACGCATGCCCACCCATTTTTGCCAGCAGGTTGAACGCCTGATTCCACCCCTCACGATGGAGATCTACGCGCCCCTGGCAGACACTCATAGACCCCAGAGCCCGTGGGACGTAAGGCCTCCCACCCATGTGCATGTAGTCCCGCAAGACCTACAGCGTACGTCTCTGTTAGTCCGTTGACATGCGAACGAGAGAAGTATCACGGCTGACTTACTCCCCCCACAAAAGATCCATGGTCAACGCGAATTTACGGCGCAAGAATCCTGACGGCAATTGTTGTTAATTCCTAGGTAATACGTTCCCATGCAGATGGAACCTTCCTTTGACCTATTCATCTTACCATGGTTCCATCCGCCCACCAAACAGAACACTACCACTCGGGTAGTCATTCAATTAGTCATATTATTATAAAAATAGGATCATGCATTCTTTTGAGAATAGTTGATAATACGATAGGGTTTTTGCCAATAGTTTGTTATGAGATACTGCAAAGGATATGAGCAAGTGATGAACTTGCCTGAGATTTAAATGACCATAATATTCCATGTCTTCGGGGTCAAGGGTCATGTAGAACATCCTGACGTCTGAAAGATAGCAAAGTAGTCCCGGTAAGGACTACAGAAACACTGGCAACATGATACATGCATAATAATGAGATGCAATCGTGAAATACCCTGGAAAATACCCCAGCTTACAAGTGTAAGCTATTGTTGATATGATAACTTAATCTTATGAGTTTTTAGGTGAATTGTTTTGTTTATTTGTGGTGATGTTGTTATTACTGGTTTTAGACTTACATGTGTTTCCCTTTTACTTAGCAAACAATTGTTATCATTTTTAAGTAGAAGTGGTTATTACTTGGTTAAATAACAAAATAACAACACATGGAAAATAATTATTGAATAGATCACAGACACATCTTATGTTATGTTCGAAAGTGTAGCGCTAATGTCAATGAGTTTAGTTGAAAATGATGAACTAATAGAACTACTCTATCTTCATACAACTTGTTAGTGACAAGTGATGATAGGTTTAGTAGGTGTGAAAACACTAGGGTTTAATTAATAAATGAAATAATGTGGTGGTAATTGTTTTCTGGTTGTAATGGAACACTATCGAATTTCACCAAGCTTTTAGAATCAAGTTTATAACTTCAACAAAAGGTTTTATGTTTGTCATACTTTAATTGGAAATGCTTTCCTTTTCAATTTGATATAACATTTTATGTTTTTCTGAAAATATTAGAATAAGTTATTTTTTTTATGAATTAATTGATTAGGCAAAACATTACACACCTAAAAACTTGATCAAATTACTTTGTACACATCATAGATGAGTTGCATTTATCATTTGGAGCATTTTGATATATAACTTGTATTTTTCTGATTTTATGAATTATTTATTATTTTTCCAATATTCGTTGTTATTCTTATAACTTGTTTGATTGTTTTCACAGAAAACATTTGTTAGGGAGTATTTTGAAATGCTCAAAATATCTAAATAATGTTGAAAGAATAATTTACATTTGATTAAATAGTTTTGAATATTTCTAAACATTATTATCAAAGTTTTATTATTAAAATATTATTTTGCATCCATAATTTTAAGACTATAAGCATTATTGGATTATTTTTCTTAATCTTAATATTCAACCATTTTACTAGATTAAGAATTAGTTGTATTGCTAAGGTTTGAAATTTTGTAGAATTTTATTTCTTGTTTTCTATTATTTTTTTAATTCTTTTATTTAAGATTTAGGCAATTACTATACTACCCCTAGGCTGACAGGTGGGCCCTGGGGTTAGGGTTGGACCTAACCCCCTGGTCTGGCCGGACTGGACCAGACCAGCCGGTCCAGCCGCACTCGCACCCGAGCCCCCCGTCCACATCTCCTCCCCTCTCCGCGTGAGGCGACGCAGAGGGCGACGCGGAGGCGCAGACGCGATCCAGCGCCCCCTCCGGCGATTTCCTCCGCCCTCCTCCTTCCATCACCGCCACCGTGGCCTAGCGCCACCCCTGCTCCTCTCTATCCGCTACCACTCCTCCCTCTTCGATCTGCTCTTCTCCCCGTGTGGCTCCCGTGCGGATCCTCAAACCCTAACCCTAGGGTTAGGTACCCAGGGTGCTCCTCCATCTCTCCGGTGGCCGTGGCTCCTCGACGTGACTCCTGGAGGCTCCAGGGTTGATGTGTTGCTGCTGCTACTTCTAGGGCTTGGTTTCCGGAGACGCCGCCGCCGGGATGGCCTCCGGGGCAACCGCGGCTCGCCGCCGTGCTTCACTCTCCATCCGGATGTGGTCACCACGATGGTGACCACCTGTAAGTTGCTCCCCTCTCTCTCTGCCCTCCAATATCTCTCTCTCTCTCTCTCTCACGGATTCATCCTTCCTCCTTGCTCTGGAGTCTAGCCATCGAGCTAGCTCGTGCTATGCCTCCCTGTGATGCTTTTTGCGCCCTAGATCTTGATTGACAGCAATGGATTTAATCTTTAATTTTCTTGATGTGTGAGACATGGAAATCATGCCATGTTCTGTGATGGATGAGGAATTTTTCTTGAGTACCTAAATTAATTCTCTGATGATATGTGCTGTGAGATGATAGTGGTGATGGGGTGATGCTGTTGGTGGGAAATTATTTTGGGATTACTTCCCATGCTGTTTCGGTGTACTGATACACTTAGGTTTGCTCCCAGTGATGGTTTCTTGCTACTGGTTATTGGATAACACTTCTTATTACTAATTATATAATTCCTAGTGTTCTATGGTTGTGCTAAGTAATTGAGAGGTGTTACTCTGAATTTTATTCAGAGAATATGCCCTCAATATTTACATCTATCTATTGGTTTTCCTTTCATGCTTCCCTTGGTTCTGGGGTATCAGATCCTTGGATCTGGTGCCCAGCAACCATGTGTGTGTGTGACACAATCCAGTGCTTCTGGTTGTTCCCCTGTCACAAAATCCCAGTGCTATACACCTTCTATCTTAATTTTTGGTATCAACTAATAAGAACAGAGCACTATTTATGAAATCTTTTCCTTCTTTGGTCCTAATGAATTAAGAACGGATACTTTCACTTGTTTCTTTTGCCCCAAGCCAATGATGCATATCCTGAGGCCCTACTTTCACTAAGAACAGATACTTAGCTTGATAATTAACTCCCAGTGATGAATTTAGCATAGCATCACTATGCCTATCTGAGGAAAATAACCCAGCCTGCTCTCTGTGCATAATCTAGCAATTGCTTGCTAGATGGTGTGTAGTTAACAACCTGGGGCTTGTTGATTATGGATGGTTTGTGTGCTTGTGGTCTGCTTGCTCCTTAGCCTTGTTCCTCCACTTGTAGCTTGGCCTTGTGAAGATCTTGCTCCAGGTATGCTTCCCCAGCTTGTGACTTGGCCTTGTTGTTATCCTACTGGATCTATGGTCTCATAGATCTTTGTTGGATGAATTGAGTTGTGGTGCTGTGGTTTCCTAGTGGTTGTTCTTGCTGTTCTTGCTGGAGCTGTGCAACTCGGCTGTGAACAGGGGAAAGTGAGTTTGGTCTCCTCTCCCTTGCGGCTGATGTGGTATTTATACCACAACAGGGGTCTTGACAGCACCAGTGTGTGCTGGTGAGTGTGCTGTTTGCTTGTGTGCTGGATGAGAAGATATTTCCTGGGAATGGTGCTCGGTTTGCACTTGGTCTTCTCCTGATGCTATACTTATTTTTGGCTTGCCACTTGTATTACCTGATACTTGCCCATGATGTTGGTCTGAGGCACTTTAGCTGATTTGAACAGATACTACCTGGAATTTAATTAACCCAGTGATGAGATTAGCAGTGCAGCACACTGCAAATCTGAGGGTACTAATTCCCACTCACCCACCTTTCTTTTATTTTCTTTTGTTTATTTTGCAGGAACAGAAGATAATTTGGAGACTGTAAACTTGCAAAGATTAGTTTAGGAATTTATTTTTTAATTGTCCACTTGTAATAGAACATGTAGTTTTCCATTTATTGGATTATGTAAAGACTTTGTATTATTGTTTTATTATCAATAAAGTTTATTATTTTCTTTTTCTTATTCACAATGAAATTGGAAATGTCCAATATTTATTATTTCTTAATTGTTTCAATTTGATTATGTTAATTGTATTTTCTTGTTTATTCAATTTGAATTCAAATTCAATTCAAATACCAATAAGTTTCAAATAATTCAAGTTTGAACTCCTCAATTTCAAATTTAATCAATAGGTCATGTCGAAGTTCCACTCTCTTCCAGTATTGGTCTCTCTCTCTCACCACTAGTATATCGATGGAACCTCGATCACTTCGGGGTCTAGTATTCGCAAATAAGTCTCTAGTTGCCACTAATCTTCTGGTACTGCCTTTGTCACTTGCAAGGCAGATCCACTCATGGATTCCATTTTCAACTATCTCACCCTTGTGGTGAAAACAACCAGTTGTTCCAAGCGAATATTTTACTCAGATGATTATAAACATATAGGAGATTGTTTTATGACATCAATTAGCCTTAAGCATATGAAAAGAATCTGTTGACAAGTTTGCAGGGCTTGTCCCCAAATTACTTTTCATACCCAGGAGACTGAGATGTAGTAGGTTATTCAACCTTCTGTTAGTTTGTGTATGACACTCAATTGTTTGAGTATACAAAAGTGTTCTGTTAACAAGGTAATTAGTCTTGTTTCCAAAGTACTTCTATATAACACTAACATTGGAATGTCACACTGTTTCAAGAGTGTTAATAAGATCATATCAAAATATAAGAGTTTCCAAATACCCTTATATTAGAGTGAAGTAGCACTTCTAGAGTACTCTAAGTAATCTTCTTGAAGATCTTCATATGGTAGTTCCTCCTGTCTTGAGGTTTCTTCTTTTGAAAAATAACTTGGAGAAGATTTGGAAAACAAGATGATCTAGACAAGGTAGAAAGATCTAGATTTAAGAGTTAGTTCATGCTTCTATTATTTTTCTCATTCATAAGGTAGATATGGAGGTGTGTAAATATCATATGTAATGATCAAGTTTAATAGTAGGTCAAGAATATTTATTTATTCTTTTAGGTACTTCTTTTATGGTTCAGGGGGTATGTACATATTCGATAAATTTGTTAATACAATTATTATGTCATTTCCCACTTGTGGTTTTGAGTTAACCCTTGTTTGTATCACTTGTGTTCTATTGAGACTTGGTTTCTTAAGATACTTGTTATGAAGGTCATTCCAAATGTACTCTTGACTAGATGAACTAGACCTAATTCATCATGCCAAGTGAAACTTTGGTCACTTTTCTTTGTTTAAACTTTCGCGCCAAAATTTCCCGTACTTTTAGATGCATGCTTTGAAAATGCACATATTAAATTTAGATCCTAATAACTTCCCAAACACTCGGATGTTACAATATCTCCCCCTTAACAAGAACTTCGTCCCGAAGTTCAACCTCTCTCACGTAAGGATAGGTACAGAGAACTTCTGTAGACTGTTGAATCTTCACATCTATTTCTTGTGTTGACCTTGACATGTGTATCCTCTTGTCTTCATTGTTCACCTTCCACTGTCTTGTATGATATTCTAATAGTATGTCAGTTGTTAGGACAACTCTGTCTTGTTACTAGGCCTTCCTAATGGTCTCACGAAGAACACGTGGTATTTCCACCATATAGTGGATACCAGGTTTCATTCTCCGATGAATAGGTATGGTTTCCTAACTCTCACAACTTTCTGAAGAACATTTGGTACATCCACCAGGTGATGAATAACCAATAAGATTCTTCCAATACACTGGATATTGTCTATGGTTTGGTCTCCATTTGGTTCAGTCTAATGGTCTGGAGATACAGATTTTCAAAGAAACTTGTACAATGCAGTGTACCTTGACTTAGACTCAATTATTAGTGAAAAAATCTTCGAGTTTCCTCGAGTTTAACTTTTTCCTACAGGTGACTATAACCTATTCCATTGATTACTTCCTATGGTCCTTCTACATCCTTGGGTTTTGACTTCTATGGGACGACTCTATGAATTTATCTATCGAACTTCTACTCTTTTCCTTCTAGGATATAACTACTCATGTGATTTTCTTGGAATCGCTTGTGGTAGCTCACCATGTGTTGATGTAGTAGCTCACCAATTCCAAACAAGATGTAGAATGTGGTCCATTACCCTCAGTGCTTTGTTGATTTCTGCCTTCTTGACTTCAAGGACTTCCAGAGCTTTGATAGTTGGTTCAATCAGTTGAGTTTTCAGACCGCTCTCAAACTAATCATATACCCTCTAGACCAGTATCATCAAGATAGAACTCAATGTTTGCACATGCATTTGCACATAAAGTTCTAACTTCATGTACAGATCTAGTCAATCAAAGATCCAAATAAGATCCAATAAATCCCAAATGCAGTTATCACTCATGCTTCAAAAGCCCATGAAATATAGCACTTTGAGTAAAACATCTCAAGTACCAAGGCTCTTAAATGCTATACACTACAAGTAGGTATATAGTACCTTACAATCCTATTCTACACAACCACTGTTTGCCCAGGTAATTACTCCAATTGCATGCCTTATTGCAATGGAATAAACCAAGACAAAATGTTCCTACAGTAGTCGTTGTCTAACTTGGTTCCCTATAGGACTAAGTACCATGCTGTTTGAAGTACTTCATCTTGAGTATGATAAGCTTCTCATGGGATTTGTTGATCCTTCGTGGTGTTGATCACATCGTAGGAGTAGTAATGTAGCTTCCATCAATGCTGATGCCTTCTCCTAATTCTATTTTATGCTATAGTGATTCACCTCTTGACTTGATAACTAAAGATATTGTATATACCCTGTAGTTACCATGGTCTAATGACTCTTCATGATTCTCAAATATCCCTTCTTAATGACTCCTATACTTAATCTATACCCAGTTCTACTCCATCCTATTTATTCATAGAATGGGGTAATCATGTGTGACTTGATAATCTCTGACTATGTCAGAATTCTTTTTCTTAAAGGACCTAGTACTTACTAGATTGCTAACTATGTATACCTAGGTATTAAGAAAATAGATAAGTATCTTTACTCAAGTTGAGTAAGAAGATTCTATACAAGTATGATTGCATCATTCTCAAGTGGATGATCATCATAATGTAGGAAGTGTGGTTTAGATAAGATGACTTCCTATAGTCTTTACCAACCTACAGATCTCCTAAAAGGTTTTAAACCTAAGGTCGCTTCGCTCTGATACCATCTGTGATGACCCAGCACACCACTGCATGTGTAGTGCGCAAGTCGGTGACATAATACTCACAGAAGGACTTATCCGTGAATATTACATCTCTCAGAGTGGTACAACAGAAACACAGCGGGTACAGGTAAAACTATAGGATACAAACTCCATTACAAAATCTTGAGAATCTCCTTGATGAATCAAGAAGATCTCCTGCAAATGAAACATCAGAAGAAGCAATTCGCAGCTCCAAGCCGGAGAAGAACTCTAGCTCAGAACTAAACTACTACGGCTGATGTCAGCCCTAATCTATGGCTTACAACTACTAAGTCCAAGAATGGACTCTACCTACACCTTGATAGCTTGTCCTCCACCAGCGTTGTTGATGATGATACTCTACCGACTAAGTAGTAGATCACTCCACGTAGCTCCCTTAGGCAGCGATGGCTTCTCGATGACGACTTCAATAGGGCTTCAACTCTAAGCAGGAGGTCAAACGGGATAGAATGAGTAACGAGTGTTACTCAGCAAGTTCATGATATATAGTGGGTGGTTTTATGCACTAACTACAACTTTAGACTCGAAAGAGTCATAAGCTAATGCAAGATTTTGTAAAACTTTCTTCAAGAGGTTGTTTTTAATTCTGAAAACTATGCCCGCCAGATCTTCACAGGATTAGAACTTTCATGGAGTTGCCTTTCCTGCGGCGTTCGCAGCTCCTTCCCGGAACAAGGGGTAACATGTCACATCCTTTTACACTCTGCAGAGGTGCGTTACTTTACCCATGGACGACCAAGATCATGTTGCACAACCAGGCTCGAGATCCTGTCCACTCCCACTCAGGTGTGGGGCCCGGTAGTTGGTCCAAGCCAAACCGTGCTTCTCCGCACAACGCATGCCCACCCATTTTTGCCAGCAGGTTGAACGCCTGATTCCACCCCTCACGATGGAGATCTACGCGCCCCTGGCAGACACTCATAGACCCCAGAGCCCGTGGGACGTAAGGGCTCCCACCCATGTGCATGTAGTCCCGCAAGACCTACAGCGTACGTCTCTGTTAGTCCGTTGACATGCGAACGAGAGAAGTATCACGGCTGACTTACTCCCCCCACAAAAGATCCATGGTCAACGCGAATTTACGGCGCAAGAATCCTGACGGCAATTGTTGTTAATTCCTAGGTAATACGTTCCCATGCAGATGGAACCTTCCTTTGACCTATTCATCTTACCATGGTTCCATCCGCCCACCAAACAGAACACTACCACTCGGGTAGTCATTCAATTAGTCATATTATTATAAAAATAGGATCATGCATTCTTTTGAGAATAGTTGATAATACGATAGGGTTTTTGCCAATAGTTTGTTATGAGATACTGCAAAGGATATGAGCAAGTGATGAACTTGCCTGAGATTTAAATGACCATAATATTCCATGTCTTCGGGGTCAAGGGTCATGTAGAACATCCTGACGTCTGAAAGATAGCAAAGTAGTCCCGGTAAGGACTACAGAAACACTGGCAACATGATACATGCATAATAATGAGATGCAATCGTGAAATACCCTGGAAAATACCCCAGCTTACAAGTGTAAGCTATTGTTGATATGATAACTTAATCTTATGAGTTTTTAGGTGAATTGTTTTGTTTATTTGTGGTGATGTTGTTATTACTGGTTTTAGACTTACATGTGTTTCCCTTTTACTTAGCAAACAATTGTTATCATTTTTAAGTAGAAGTGGTTATTACTTGGTTAAATAACAAAATAACAACACATGGAAAATAATTATTGAATAGATCACAGACACATCTTATGTTATGTTCGAAAGTGTAGCGCTAATGTCAATGAGTTTAGTTGAAAATGATGAACTAATAGAACTACTCTATCTTCATACAACTTGTTAGTGACAAGTGATGATAGGTTTAGTAGGTGTGAAAACACTAGGGTTTAATTAATAAATGAAATAATGTGGTGGTAATTGTTTTCTGGTTGTAATGGAACACTATCAAATTTTACCAAGCTTTTAGAATCAAGTTTATAACTTCAACAAAAGGTTTTATGTTTGTCATATTTTAATTGGAAATGCTTTCCTTTTCAATTTGATATAACATTTTATGTTTTTCTGAAAATATTAGAATAAGTTATTTTTTTATGAATTAATTGATTAGGCAAAACATTACACACCTAAAAACTTGATCAAATTACTTTGTACACATCATAGATGAGTTGCATTTATCATTTGGAGCATTTTGATATATAACTTGTATTTTTCTGATTTTATGAATTATTTATTATTTTTCCAATATTCGTTGTTATTCTTATAACTTGTTTGATTGTTTTCACAGAAAACATTTGTTAGGGAGTATTTTGAAATGCTCAAAATATCTAAATAATGTTGAAAGAATAATTTGCATTTGATTAAATAGTTTTGAATATTTCTAAACCTTATTATCAAAGTTTTATTATTAAAATATTATTTTGCATCCATAATTTTAAGACTATAAGCATTATTGGATTATTTTTCTTAATCTTAATATTCAACCATTTTACTAGATTAAGAATTAGTTGTATTGCTAAGGTTTGAAATTTTGTAGAATTTTATTTCTTGTTTTCTATTATTTTTTTAATTCTTTTATTTAAGATTTAGGCAATTACTATACTACCCCTAGGCTGACAGGTGGGCCCTGGGGTTAGGGTTGGACCTAACCCCCTGGTCTGGCCGGACTGGACCAGACCAGCCGGTCCAGCCGCACTCGCACCCGAGCCCCCCCGTCCACATCTCCTCCCCTCTCCGCGTGAGGCGACGCGGAGGCGCAGACGCGATCCAGCGCCCCCTCCGGCGATTTCCTCCGCCCTCCTCCTTCCATCACCGCCACCGTGGCCTAGCGCCACCCCTGCTCCTCTCTGTCCGCTACCACTCCTCCCTCTTCGATCTGCTCTTCTCCCTGTGTGGCTCCCGTGGGGATCCTCAAACCCTAACCCTAGGGTTAGGTACCCAGGGTGCTCCTCCATCTCTCCGGTGGCCGTGGCTCCTCGACGTGACTCCTGGAGGCTCCAGTGTTGATGTGTTGCTGCTGCTGCTTCTAGGGCTTGGTTTCCGGAGACGCCGCCGCCGGGATGGCCTCCGGGGCAACCGCGGCTCGCCGCCGTGCTTCACTCTCCATCCGGATGTGGTCACCACGATGGTGACCACCTGTAAGTTGCTCCCCTCTCTCTCTTCCCTCCAATATCTCTCTCTCTCTCTCATGGATTCATCCTTCCTCCTTGCTCTGGAGTCTAGCCATCGAGCTAGCTCGTGCTATGCCTCCCTGTGATGCTTTTTGTGCCCTAGATCTTCATTGACAGCAATGGATTTAATCTTTAATTTTCTTGATGTGTGAGACATGGAAATCATGCCATGTTCTGTGATGGATGAGGAATTTTTCTTGAGTACCTAAATTAATTCTCTGATGATATGTGCTGTGAGATGATAGTGGTGATGGGGTGATGCTGTTGGTGGATAATTATTTTGGGATTACTTCCCATGCTGTTTCGGTGTACTGATACACTTAGGTTTGCTCCCAGTGATGGTTTCTTGCTACTGGTTATTGGATAACACTTCTTATTACTAATTATATAATTCCTAGTGTTCTATGGTTGTGCTAAGTAATTGAGAGGTGTTACTCTGAATTTTATTGAGAGAATATGCCCTCAATATTTACATCTATCTATTGGTTTTCCTTTCATGCTTCCCTTGGTTCTGGGGTATCAGATCCTTGGATCTGGTGCCCAGCAACCATGTGTGTGTGTGACACAATCCAGTGCTTCTGGTTGTTCCCCTGTCACAAAATCCCGGTGCTATACACCTTCTATCTTAATTTTTGGTATCAACTAATAAGAACAGAGCACTATTTATGAAATCTTTTCCTTCTTTGGTCCTAATGAATTAAGAACAGATACTTTCACTTGTTTCTTTTGCCCCAAGCCAATGATGCATAGCCTGAGGCCCTACTTTCACTAAGAACAGATACTTAGCTTGATAATTAACTCCCAGTGATGAATTTAGCATAGCATCACTATGCCTATCTGAGGAAAATAACCCAGCCTGCTCTCTGTGCATAATCTAGCAATTGCTTGCTAGATGGTGTGTAGTTAAAAACCTGGGGCTTGTTGATTATGGATGGTTTGTGTGCTTGTGGTCTGCTTGCTCCTTAGCCTTGTTCCTCCACTTGTAGCTTGGCCTTGTGAAGATCTTGCTCCAGGTATGCTTCCCCAGCTTGTGACTTGGCCTTGTTGTTATCCTACTGTATCTATGGTCTCATAGATCTTTGTTGGATGAATTGAGTTGTGGTGATGTGGTTTCCTGGTGGTTGTTCTTGCTGTTCTTGCTGGAGCTGTGCAGCTCGGCTGTGAACAGGGGAAAGTGAGTTTCGTCTCCTCTCCCTTGCGGCTGGTGTGGTATTTATACCACAATAGGGGTCTTGACAGCACCAGTGTGTGCTGGTGAGTGTGCTGTTTGCTTGTGTGCTGGATGAGAAGATATTTCCTGGGAATGGTGCTCGGTTTGCACTTGGTCTTATCCTGATGCTATACTTATTTTTGGCTTGCCACTTGTATTACCTGATACTTTCCCATGATGTTGGTCTGAGGCACTTTAGCTGATTTGAACAGATACTACCTGGAATTTACTTAACCCAGTGATGAGATTAGCAGTGCATCACACTGCAAATCTGAGGGTACTAATCCCCACTCACCCACCTTTCTTTTATTTTCTTTTGTTTATTTTGCAGGAACAGAAGATAATTTGGAGACTGCAACCATGCAAAGATTAGTTCAGGAATTTATTTTGTAATTGTCCACTTGTAATAGAACATGTAGTTTTCCATTTATTGGATTATGTAAAGACTTTGTATTATTGTTTTATTATCAATAAAGTTTATTATTTTCTTTTTCTTATTCACATTGAAATTGGAAATGTCCAATATTTATTATTTCTTAATTGTTTCAATTTGATTATGTTAATTGTATTTTCTTGTTTATTCAATTTGAATTCAAATTCAATTCAAATACCAATAAGTTTCAAATAATTCAAGTTTGAACTCCTCAATTTCAAATTTAATCAATAGGTCATGTCGAAGTTCCACTCTCTTCCAGTATTGGTCTCTCTCTCTCTCACCACTAGTATATCGATGGAACCTCGATCACTTCGGGGTCTAGTATTCGCAAATAAGTCTCCAGTTGCCACTAATCTTCTGGTACTGCCTTTGTCACTTGCAAGGCAGATCCACTCATGGATTCCATTTTCAACTATCTCACCCTTGTGGTGAAAACAACCAGTTGTTCCAAGCGAATATTTTACTCAGATGATTATAAACATATAGGAGATTGTTTTATGACATCAATTAGCCTTAAGCATATGAAAAGAATCTGTTGACAAGTTTGCAGGGCTTGTCCCCAAATTACTTTTCATACCCAGGAGACTGAGATGTAGTAGGTTATTCAACCTTCTGTTAGTTTGTGTATGACACTCAATTGTTTGAGTATACAAAAGTGTTCTGTTAACAAGGTAATTAGTCTTGTTTCCAAAGTACTTCTATATAACACTAACATTGGAATGTCACACTGTTTCAAGAGTGTTAATAAGATCATATCAAAATATAAGAGTTTCCAAATACCCTTATATTAGAGTGAAGTAGCACTTCTAGAGTACTCTAAGTAATCTTCTTGAAGATCTTCATATGGTAGTTCCTCCTGTCTTGAGGTTTCTTCTTTTGAAAAATAACTTGGAGAAGATTTGGAAAACAAGATGATATAGACAAGGTAGAAAGATCTAGATTTAAGAGTTAGTTCATGCTTCTATTATTTTTCTCATTCATAAGGTAGATATGGAGGTGTGGAAATATCATATGTAATGATCAAGTTTAATAGTAGGTCAAGAATATTTATTTATTCTTTTAGGTACTTCTTTTATGGTTGAGGGGGTATGTACATATTCGATAAATTTGTTAATACAATTATTATGTCATTTCCCACTTGTGGTTTTGAGTTAACCCTTGTTTGTATCACTTGTGTTCTATTGAGACTTGGTTTCTTAAGATACTTGTTATGAAGGTCATTCCAAATGTACTCTTGACTAGATGAACTAGACCTAATTCATCATGCCAAGTGAAACTTTGGTCACTTTTCTTTGTTTAAACTTTCGCGCCAAAATTTCCCGTACTTTTAGATGCATGCTTTGCAAATGCACATATTAAATTTAGATCCTAATAACTTCCCAAACACTGGGATGTTACATGCGCCGAGGACTGTGCAGCATACGTGCGCTCGACAATCGTCCATGCCTGCGCTGAGGTTTTGGCGAACATAATCATGGCGCCAACAACCGGCGTCGTGGAAGAGAGGAAGGCCGACAATATGGCTTGATCCTGTTGTACCCAAGCCGCAAAGGCAGGTTTGGGCTTGACCTCCGGGGCACCACCTTCCTTCGGAGTGGAGATGGTAGAGGGAGGGCACGGGAAGGTGCCCTCGATGTACCCGTGGAGGAGATTGCTCCGAAGTTGGGAGACAACCTGAGCGCGCCATAGGAGATGAGTCTCGGCGGCGAGCTTGATGGTGATGTGCTGGCCGAAATAGATTGGACCAGAGGAAGAGAAGCCGGTGGCCATGGTGATCATGGACGAGGAGGGGTGAAGGGCGGCGAGATCGGCTGCAGACGGCGCCGATGAGATGGACGAGGTGGCGTCGGAGGTGATGGCGGCGGAAGTCATTGGAGCGGATCGGAATCAGGCTGATACCATGTGAGACAATTAGGTTTTGGGTGAAAAGCACACACCCCAATACGTGGGGGTTTCCTGGTTATATATTAGCTGAGTCCTAATTACAAAAGGACTAGGGTTACACGTATACACATATACACATACACGGTACAAACACATACTCTATCAGACGCAGGCGAAGGCAGTGGCACGGCGAGCTGCAGAACGCGCGGCGCCGGGTGCAGCAAAAGCGATGCTCACCGCCGTGGCGACGCGGGCTGTAGTTGCTACCGTCATCGTCTGAGGCGTGGTGCCCAGAGCTTCCACCTTCACGGCGAGCCACCGGGTACCCATACAGGAAGGGCTGGCGGAAGTGCAATGGAGGTGGTGGGGGCGGCGTGAAGAACTTCAGGTAGACACCGTTGTTGAAGGAGTCCTCCAAGGGCCAGACGCGGACCACAACTACCTGGCAAACCCGCGTGTTGACCCCCCGGCGCATAGGCCAGATATCAAGCGGGACCGCGCGCGGGTCCTGCAGAGCTACCACCGCGCTGAGGATGCCAGGTTCCTTCCTGACAGGTTGAGGGGGTCCAGCTAGACCAGCTCCCCGACTTTGGCGAGGGCGGCAGCGGCGCCAATGGGATTCATGTGCTCCAGAGGGAACGGGGAGACTATGACAAGCGCGCACATCAGCTCGGGAGCCGGCGCACGCGCCGCGACTTCCTCACGCGCAAGGGAGATGCCCACGTCATCAAGCCAGACGTCCTCGAACGCGATGGCAGCCTCCCGCGCGGCGTGCGACCGGAACCTGGCATACATGGCTCCCACACCAGAGGGGAGGATCTCAATCTGCAGCTGCGGCAGCGCCCGGCCGAGCGCGATGCTGATGGAGCTAGCAGGAGAAAGGAAGCCGTTTTGGGGGTGGGGTCGAGGAAGATGATGGCGAGACGGAGAGCGGCCTCCATGTCCCCGGGGGGCATGTAGACTTCCTCGAGCTCTGGCCGCTCCGAGTCCGCGGGGAGCGAGGCAAGGGATGCCAGCGATCCGGCCTTCGAGGAGGCGAGTCCAGGGTCGGACGCCACCGACTCGACAACTTGGCCCCATCCACGCCCACGGGAGCAGCATCAGAAGCAGCGCCCGCGGGGCTAGGCGGGAAGGAGGTGTGGATGTCGCGCATTGGGGGAGGAGGGACCTGCCTTGACAGGCGTCCGCAGAGGCGATAGGGGTTGCATGCAGATTGGCCCTAGGTTGAGAGGGGGCGGCGAAGGGTGGGAGCGGAGGTGGCGGCCGAAAACGGCAGTGTGGGGCGTGGCGAGGGGAGGGGCGAGGCAACCGAGCGGGGGTCGAGGGCCAAGAGGCTGGCCGGGCAGAGGGGGTCGTGGCCCGCTGCAGGTTAGGCACGGAGGCGGAGCGGCGGCGCAGCATGGCGCAGTCCCGAACATGGTGGCCGGAACAGCGGCAGCCGCGGCAGCGAATGGGGTCGCGGCAATCCCTGACCAAATGACGGGTGGAGAGGCAGCGTAAGCAGCCGTCTAGCGAGAGCAGGGGAGAGGGGGAGGTGTGGTTATGGGGCAGGGGTGAGCCGGAGTAAGAAGGGCGTGGAGGTATGGCTGGTGGGTGGCGTTGGGACGTGGAGTGAAGGCGGTAGGGAAGGGCGGCGCGTCGGGCTCCGTGAGGGAGACACAGGGGGCAGGCACTGCCTCCGCGCCGAGCGGGAGTGAATTCTCCCTGGCGGGAGCAGGCAGGGAAGATACACCTGACGGGACAACAGGGTATAACTCTGATAGGACGGGGTCGGCAGGATCCCGGGTTCCGAGGGACACAGGGGGGGCCCGCCTAACACGCGTGGACCGTGGCAGATGGGGGTTGGGCGGGCAACTTAAACACGGAAGGGGCTCGCGGGGTTGCAGCACGGCGGCCGCCGCACGGGCCTTCGCCGCGGAGGCGTGAAAAACGAGCCGGACCTTCATCCACCCAGAGCCAACCGCGAGGACGAACCGCGCGACGTCAGGACTGGCAAACAGGACCTTGAACACATTTTCCACGACCGGCGAGACCGACAGCCGTTCCGGCGGGGCGCGGAGGAAGTGGTTGAGAAGGTTGGAGACGCAGAGCAAGTTGAAACTGGACGAGAGGAATGGAGGAGTCATCCAAACCGTCCTAGGGTGGGGGAGCAGAGGCCCGAGGAGGGTGTAAGGTCCGCCCTTCGAAACACTGTTCAAGGACACCTTCGATATGCATACATTCACGATCCCAGGAATTCAGTCGTGAACAACATATCAAGTTGGTACACAGATACAATATCCATTACATAGTTGCATAAATACTTACAAAAGGGGCATAGTCACTTGACCAAGCCGAAACGGCTGCCACGCAGGGCAACACACAACACACACAGCGGAAGACTAAATACTCATAACGCGGTAGAGCCCAAGTCACGCCTTAACCTACAGGCTGCTGACCCGGAGACGATCCTAGTTTGCAAAGCCATCAGCTCCGTACTCCTCCTTGTTGAACTCCGTCCGAGACTCCTTCTCAAAGTCTGGCAAGTAGATACCAGGGGCGAAACCATAATGAGTACATTTGAATGTACTCAGCAAGACATCCATCATGTAACTTACCAAAGATGCAAGTATGCTTATATGGTGGAATAGGTAGGCTATAAATAGGGTTCACTATCAATGGTGTTCATATAAGATGATCCCACAGTTGCAGTCAAATTAATCTGTACCTTCGTTGAAGAAGATACTTCAGAAGAAAATAATATAGTTCTATTTCTCTTGTAGATATCACATGTACAAGAGGTTTTGTTAAACTTTTGTTTAAAAGGAAATTTTCTCTTTGCAAAACTTCCTGGAATCAGTTTCCAGAATTCTTGCTTAGAGTGGAAAAGTTTTATTTGCAAAACTTTTTAGTTTGTAAGACAACTTCTGGCTTTCCATCATCAGTACCTCCACGGTACAAGCTTTCCTTCCTTTCCGAACTTCCCGAGTTCAAAACTCCTTTTCAAAAACTCCTTTTTGAAAACATTGACACAATACTAGCTACATGGCAATTCAACTGTCCATATCCGAGGACGCGGCTTCTTCGAAAAAGTTGTACTCTGCAGAGGTGTACACATCCACCAGATACGGTACACCTGCCGTGAACAATCACGGACTGTAACAACAGTATGTAAACATCAGGTATCTGATCATAACCATCCACTATGTTCAAGCTAGAATGTGTCTATCTCTCAGTTGAGTTTTACCGGTCATCCCCGGCACCGAGCTAATCCCCGCCAGCCAGGATGCCTCAACTGATGCAACCGGAGGGAAACTTAATCCCACACTTTTTATGTCTCAACATTGGGAGTTTTGACGACAATCGGTTCAAGGGATTCCGTCCCTTATAGCGTTTGAGATAGAACACACACTAACAAGAACAAACTTCCAGTTAAGCCCCATGCCCATGTTGGGGTAGGGTGGCAGTACGGTAAAGGTTGTCCGGCGAAGACTAGGTTATGTGTCGTTTTTGAAAAACACGTTTTTCCCAAAAACGACCACTTCCACATTCCTCCGGAGAATAAGGATCCTCCTTTTCTCCGGGTTTTTCCATAAAGCCTTTGTTTTGTAAAAACACAATTTTAGGGTGTCCACTTAGGGACTAGTATATTTGATGGTAATAAATACCATATGGTGGCTTATGGGCTTGGTAACACCAAGTATTAACTAATGGCATAATAATATATAATATTAATAGAAGTGATTCTCACTTCAAAAATAGCTTTATTTTGGAAATTAAAGTTTTGTAAAACTTTTCAGAAGTAAAACATGCATGATAGATAATGATAAGTGTAATATCAGCAAGCATCAGGATGGCTTGCCTTAAGTCTCTTAATGTCCTTGGCCTTGAAGCAACTTGAACTTGACGCACAGCTCCACAACTGCTTCTTCTTCCTCTTCGCGTTCTGGCGTCGTAAAGGAAATAAAAGGCACACACTCAGGTCTAAAGGGAAAACAACTAAGATAAACAACACATGCAGCAACAAACGTTCACTCACGAGTTCTCTCGAAACATTGTCGCGAAAACTATCTCACATAACTCTCACGGTCCAAAACTATCGTGAGCCAACTAAGTATGGTTTAGAAAACCATACCCCACATCTTAAATACCACATGTGGAGTGGTGTACCACCCTCACAATAAGATATCTAAGAAGCTAAAAATATAGCTTGTGGGTGCAAAGGGTTAGGTTACTAAGGTAAAAGCAAACAGACAGAACAATACCCATGGCAGTGGGTATTACTCACCACAAGCAACTATCACTTAATGTGTTCATGATTTTAGTTGGATGTTTTAGTTTCACAAGATACTCTTAAGCACAATAATAACACAAGTATAAACTCATGCTAAGGTAAAACACTCCAACAAAATCCAAACAACAAGCAAACACACCACAATTGAATAGACTATTTATTCACTATGTTATTGTTTACTAGAGGTTTTGGAATCCATCAATCATGAAAAATTAGCAAACAACCAGTACCTAAAAAAAATGATAACAAGTCATAAAAATAATCTAAAACACAATCATCACTCAAGGTAATACCCCTATCAAAAGCATAGAAACAGGACTGCACTGATAACACACTAGTATGGAAAATCTACACAAGCATGTTATAAGAAAAACTTATATTCTACAACTATAGCACAAGCAACTAAATAATTCATGGCATCATAACAGAAGTAATAACTTCATAAATATGCTATAATAAACTCATACACTTATGAAATAAAAGATGAAAATACTATAGCAAAAATCACCATTTTCTAGTGGTGACACTAGTTCATCACTAGAGAAGCAAACAAGGTTACTATGATGCTTAATTCTAAACAAGCAAGTCATGATCATAAAATTTACCTAATAACAGTACACAAAACTTACTCATGTTAGTAAGCACAAACACCAAAGTAATTCTATGAATCAACCATTAAGCATGCATAAATTAATTCTAGCAATTTATGTTTCCTTTAAACAATTACTAGCAAGCAAGCAAGGTATAACTCACACAACCAGTAGCTATGCACTTAAAGAAAAGTTATATACACCTTTTCAAAAATCCACACACTCAATTTAAAATCATTCACAATCAATCTATCAATCACAAGGAATTTCGTTTGTTTGCAAGCAATTTAATTTAACACTCAATAGTGAATCATTTCTTAACAAGATACTCCTAAGGAATATTATGCGAACAAATGGATCACATCTAACCTACAAGTAGATTTTGATAAGAAATAAACTTCTCACTTTCATAAGTGAAAACAAACAATTATATTTTCCATGGTGGAAAATATCCTATCAACCACATAATTAAAACATGTTAATTTCTCTCATGTGCATAGTTGGGAATTTTCATCCACAACCAAGATGCAATGGGACCAGTGGGTTATAGGACCACTAATACCAAGGCAAAATAGGTACTAAGCCTCTGGTTACTCATGACAAAAATTAGTATAACAAAATAAATAAAACAATGCTATTTATTCTAGTGCATACAAGACTAGTGCATAAGAATAACAAAACCTACACATGCTTCACTATAAAAAGACATGCAAGCTATCAGAGACAAAAGCATCAAAATAACAGTACTAAAATGGTACTGGATCTATAGCAAAAATAGCACAAAATTTATCAAAGCATTAACACAAAGATCTAGCTCTCACAATAATTCCAAATAATAAAAACTAGAAAAATAACAAATGGTACTCATGCTTTGCTATAAGATCACATGCAAGTTAATGAAGATAATAGCATATAAATAACAGAACCAAAATGGTACTGGACTCACCACAATCATAGCACAAACTTAGGTAACAAGCACACAAAGAGTTGGTTCACACAAAACACCAAATAAATAAACTAGGGAAATAACATATGCTACTTCTATAGCCAAAGGATATTGCAAACATGCACACACTTTGTATGGTAGATATAATGCAATAAATCAACCTAATAAAAAGATCCAACACATCTCTACATTCTAGGAACAAAGATTAAACCAACCAAACATATCATTTCAAACAAAAACAAACAAAGAAAACAAAACAGAAAAGCTGCTGTTTCTAGATGTGTCCACCAAAAATAATATAGAGCCTCAAAAATTAATCTAAGCTAGGATAATATAGATCTAGTCAATACCAAACTCATCCAATTGGATTTACTTCAAAAGTCATTTTTAAACTCCTTATAAAAAGTCTAGAAAAGCCTACTGGTCTTTTACCAAAATGGATGTCATTTCCATTTGGTAAATGGCGTTGATGTAAGGCCAAGTCCTATGGATATATCTACTCATAGGCTACTCAAAAAAAATTATTTGACCAAAATGGATACAGATCCAAAAAGTTATGTCAAAAATGGCAAAACAGACAGTCTGTGGCAAAACAGGTATTGTGACAAAAATAAAAGTGCAAACTTGGATCTTCCAACGGGACATGGTTAGGAAAATATATGCCTAGTGCTGTGAATTTTTGTAGAAAATAATATGCACGAAAACTATTTTTCACAAGATCAAAACGACAGGCAAACTTCTGCAAGGATTTGAGGTTCCTCACATCGGTTTAAGAAAAATGGCCGGCGGCGATTTTGGAGCTCATGGAGCTCACATGGATGGCTCAAGGCTCCTCTCAGCTTGGGGATGAAGTGTGGTAGTGGGGGGTTGTGGAGGAGGGCTGTGGAGCAAGGAAAGTCACAAGGAGTGGCTTATAGCAAAGGGTAAGAACAAAATGGCAAGGGTGGCTTTGGGTTCATGGCATAGGAGGTGCTCAAGGGGCTTTTTGGTCACATCATAATAATGCAATGAGGCCAAGGGGCAAGACCACCAAGGGGCAAGTCAAGGTTGGTCTTTGGAGTGAGGAAAGATCAATGGCATGGGTCAAGGGTCAAGGGCAAAAATGGCAAGTGTGGCTTTGGATCCCTACCATTTGATGGCATAGAGGTGTTCAAGGGACTTTTTGGTCATTTCCATTTGAGTGCACATGGTGTCCTATTCAAGTACACATGTGACATGGGCAAGGTTGGACTTTGGAGGCAAGGGGCAAGGTTAAAAATATCAAAGGTACATGTGTGCCCATACCTATCCTAGTCACCATATCTCTCCTCCCTTATCTTCATGCCTAAGGCTTCTAGAAGCAAGGTCAAGCATCCAAGGTGGAGTACTAGTTGTGGTAAACACAAGGGACAAGGTCTTACTTCGAATCTTGCAAGGGAAGGCAATGAAATCTTCTGCCCAAAATCGTATCTATTACTGTTCCGAAAAATTCAGAAAATTCTCTTAAAGTGTTGAAAAACAGATCAAAGGTTCAAAAAGTTGAGTTTGTTTTCAGGGTTCAATTGCTTTCCAAAATTGGTTTTCAAAGTATGGAATTGTTAACCATGTTATACACTTTCAGAAACAACTTTTGAAAACAATTTTGAACTAGTTTAAGGCCATGAAAATAATGTGGAAAAAGGCCTACTTTCTATTTTTTATCTGTTTCTCAAAACTGCCTTATTCTGCCTTAATTTTATACCACAAAAACAACAAGCAAAAGATAGTTTATATTTCTCCAAAAATAAAAGTGATCTTATGGGTTTGTAGTACATATATCAAGGAGTTATTAAAAGTAAAGAAACCATAATATAACAATTTATAGCTTGGTGAAAACAATGGTAGAAAACAGGTACTTGGCTTTATTTTCAGGAATTGTTTTCTATAGGAAAGTTAAAAGAAAACTTTCATAGATCATTTTGGAAACTTGTTTTCTTGGATCAAAAAAGGTTAAAAGTTTGTTTTAATATGCAAACAAGAATGATCCAAGTCTTTGAATAAAAATCCACTCAAGTAATAATAAGAAAACATTTGGGAAAAATATCAGGAATATTTTTCAGAAACATATGGTGTTGGTTTTATAATGAAACAAAACTTATGTTGCAAATATGATTAAGATCATAACACAAGTTAGTTCAAACAATCATGTTGTTATAAAAATAATTTGTTGGCCCTTCAAACAATCATGTTGTTATAAAAATAATTTGTTGGCCCTAATAGTTGTCTTCTTGAGCACAGTACAAGAATCCAAAAACTGGGGTGTGACAAACCTTCCCCCCTTAAAAGAATCTCGTCCTGAGATTCGCAGGCAAGCTAAAATAGGGTATGGTCAACACAACAATGTTAGATGATTTTCTTACAAAACATTGTTGGTGATTTGCAACATTATTTACAGGGGCTTCCCCCCTTTGATTTATCTTACCAGAGTTCACCGGTAAATTTGTTTTCTTCTCCAAGGTTTGGGTGCCATGTTCTAAACCTCGAACTTATTGTTCCTTAAAACCATGCTATCAAAGAAGGGTTTATTTTGTAGATAAAAGCCTATTTTCCCAAATCTCAAATGTTCAATTTAATGGACATCCACCAACATTTATTTAGCATGAGCTTTCCATTGCTCATCTCAAAAATCCAGGAAAATCCACTATCTTCCTCTTCCTCTAATAGAATTGATATCTCAAATCATTTTTTTTCCTCAAAGGTAGTTTATCAAGATCATAAAGCTATACCAACTCTGAGTACTATCAACTCTATAAGGTTCCTTTCAAAAACTCCAAGCTCATATTGATTTTTCCTAAAATCTAATAAGTCCCATCAATCTTCTAAACCTCAACCATACTTCAAAACTACAAATCTTGTTACTGATAACTTCCAAATCTTTGGGGTCGACAACTGGTTATCCCCGGAGATTATCTCATAACTTCACTCCACTTAAAATCAGAAGATCCTCAATCTTTCCAACCTAAGCTAAACCTCAATGAGTTTTCCACCATCTCATAATCTAAAATCTAGTTCCTCCAATACATATATACGGGAGATATTGTCGCCTAGTAATGATCATAGTTTATCCATCTAATATTTTTTTCCAACCTTTCACTTCTTCAAAACCGCTATAGAATCATCCTAAGGCACCTTTCTCTTTGTTTTTGGAAAAAGTTGATTACACGTTTTCTTTTTAAACGGGTGATAACAACTCTGTAACATATCAACTCTATAAGTTACTTTGTAAGGTATTTGGTTTTAGATACCACTTCTGTAGGGTATTTAAACGAAAATGTGATGAGCCAACTCTATAGGGTTTTAAGCTTAAGATTATATGAGGTTATATTACCAATTTTGTAAGGTCTCCAATTCTGTAAGGCCTCGAACTAGAATTAGATGAAACCATTCTACTAACTCTGTAGGGTGGCAACAATTTTATGTGGAAAAAATTTAATTTACTCTGTAGGGTGTTATACTAAAATTAGATGAGATTTTTTTGTTAGTATCGTTAACTATTTAAGATTTTATTTAGTCCGACGTGACACTTCTAGTGTTCCATTTACGTCGGGTTTTCTCAGGGTACGACGATAAACAAAACAAGGGGGTTCACAGGTGTGGTTTGAAACGTACCATTGGCTATGGCATGAGTTGCAGATGCTCCTGCAACATCATCTTGGTCTCGCCGTCCACTCATCAGATTCTTGCGTTTCTTCTAGGATGGACCTTGGGTTTCTTGGGGTTCTTCAGGATGAGCTAGAATACGGTTCTTCTTGGGACATTCGCGAGCAAAGTGTCCTTCCTGTCTACAGGCAAAGCAACCCGTGGTTCTAGGCTTGACCTTCACACGTCTCCTTGAAGATTTTGGCATCGCAGGAAAAACTCTGCGAGTCACCCATAAACTAGTTTCTCCTGGCGTCACCATCTTCCATTTGCGGCTCTCTCCAGCAAGCAGTTGTTGGTATCCTCTCATAAGGAACGCAGTATTCTCAGTGTTGCTGATGACAAGCTGAGTCAACTGGTCCAGGATAGCATGGGTGGCGATGTGCTCAGCACGAGCGGCTTCACTTTCTTCCCTCAACAGAGCAAACAGTTGAGCAACTGTCGGCTCAGGTGACGGAGGTAGATCGTTGGCCATGCTGAAGACAAAGAACGGTGTAAGACGAGAGCAACTAAAGGTGGTTTTGGTTTTAAAGGCTCGTGACATATACCGGATCATAACGGAGATGAGAACGGTAGGTACCACAACAACAAGCAAACGTAGAAGAAAAAAAAACGCCAACTCAAACCAAGATTAACATACGCATGAAACAGAGTCTTAACATGCATAACTTATCTTAATGGTTCACAAGGCTACATCAGAAGGCTTACAACACAACTAGCGTCTCTAACAGAGGATCTCACAAGATGCGGACACCAACACAACAACGTCTGGGGTGGAAACAACACAACATCCTAATATCTTGCGGAAATCCTAAGTGCTCGAGGAAGCGCGTAGCTGTTCCTCCAACTGTTCAACTTAGGTACTGGGCGACCGATCAGACGAGTCATCTTGATCAAATCCTCCTCAAAGCGGCGGTAGCAAGGTGCATGCGTACCTAACCGGAAAGATTTGGTGAAGGCAACTGTCATCTATACCAAGGTTTTAGGTATAGTTTAAGTTGGGTCACAGTGTGCAAAATTTTAAGATGCTCCTTTTTAACTTTAGTGTAAATAGAGTTTTTGAAACACATAGGGGATGGAGTATAGAATTCTCTTGGAAAATAGTCAGCTTAGTGACCTGTTTTTGTTTACTTTAATTGTCAGAGTACTAACTAACGCCCATGCTAACTAAAGCTTGATGGTGAGATCACCTCAATCTCGGGGGTGGTAGCAATTTTTCGTCCTGCTATATGAATCCCCGTGGCGTTGATGTCTTGAGAAGGTTGCTCCTTTTTCTTCGAATAGACAAATATTTGGGTCTTTCTCGGGACATCGCCAAGTATACAAGCATGGGTAAGATTGTGCAAAAAGTTTGTTTTTGAAACACTAATTATTTTATTTTTGATAGAAAAATTTAAAGACGAGAGATATTTCAAAAACAAGAGCGGGGCAGTTGCAAACAAGCAAGAAATAAACTCTTAACCCAGAGAGATAACGGTTTTAGAACGATTTGAAAAGATAATATGAATGGAAACTATAGTTAAAACTCCCTTAGATAAGAATAATTTAGATAGTAAATATATTTTTACCCAAAAATACTTTCCTTTCCTATCTGACGTCCATGCTAACTAAGGTCTCCTAAGGTCAGGATAGCTCTGATACCAACTCTGTAAGGTCCGCCCTTCGAAACACAGTTCAAGGACACCTTCGATATGCATACATTCACGATCCCAGGAATTCAGTCGTGAACAACATATCAAGTTGGTACACAGATACAATATCCATTACATGGTTGCATAAATACTTACAAAAGGGGCATAGTCACTTGACCAAGCCGAAACGGCTGCCACGCAGGGCAACACACAACACACACAGCGGAAGACTAAATACTCATAACGCGGTAGAGCCCAAGTCACGCCTTAACCTACAGGCTGCTGACCCGGAGACGATCCTAGTTCGCAAAGCCATCAGCTCCGTACTCCTCCTTGTTGAACTCCGTCCGAGACTCCTTCTCAAAGTCTGGCAAGTAGATACCAGGGGCGAAACCATAAGGAGTACATTTGAATGTACTCAGCAAGACATCCATCATGTAACTTACCAAAGATGCAAGTATGCTTATATGGTGGAATAGGTAGGCTATAAATAGGGTTCACTATCAATGGTGTTCATATAAGATGACCCCACAGTTGCAGTCAAATTAATCTGTACCTTCGTTGAAGAAGATACTTCAGAAGAAAATAATATAGTTCTATTTCTCTTGTAGATATCACATGTACAAGAGGTTTTGTTAAACTTTTGTTTAAAAGGAAATTTTCTCTTTGCAAAACTTCCTGGAATCAGTTTCCAGAATTCTTGCTTAGAGTGGAAAAGTTTTATTTGCAAAACTTTTTAGTTTGTAAGACAACTTCTGGCTTTCCATCATCAGTAGCTCCACGGTACAAGCTTTCCTTCCTTTCCGAACTTCCCGAGTACAAAACTCCTTTTCAAAAACTCCTTTTTGAAAACATTGACACAATACTAGCTACATGGCCATTCAACTGTCCATATCCGAGGACGCGGCTTCTTCAAAAAAGTTGTACTCTGCAGAGGTGTACACATCCACCAGATACGGTACACCTGCAGTGAACAATCACAGACTGTAACAACAGTATGTAAACATCAGGTATCTGATCATAACCATCCACTATGTTCAAGCTAGAATGTGTCTATCTCTCAGTTGAGTTTTACCGGTCATCCCCGGCACCGAGCTAATCCCCGCCAGCCAGGATGCCTCAACTGATGCGACCGGAGGGAAACTTAATCCCACACTTTTTATGTCTCAACATTGGGAGTTTTGACGACAATCGGTTCAAGGGATTCTGTCCCTTATAGTGTTTGAGATAGAACACACACTAACAAGAACAAACTTCCAGTTAAGCCCCATGCCCATGTTGGGGTAGGGTGGCAGTACGGTAAAGGTTGTCCGGCGAAGACTAGGTTATGTGTCGTTTTTGAAAAACACGTTTTTCCCAAAAACGACCACTTCCACATTCCTCCGGAGAATAAGGATCCTCCTTTTCTCCGCGTTTTTCCATAAAGCCTTTGTTTTGTAAAAACACAATTTTAGGGTGTCCACTTAGGGACTAGTATATATGATGGTAATAAATACCATATGGTGGCTTATGGGCTTGGTAACACCAAGTATTAACTAATGGCATAATAATATATAATATTAATAGAAGTGATTCTCACTTCAAAAATAGCTTTCTTTTGGAAATTAAAGTTTTGTAAAACTTTTCAGAAGTAAAACATGCATGATAGATAATGATAAGTGTAATATCAGCAAGCATCAGGATGGCTTGCCTTAAGTCTCTTAATGTCCCTGGCCTTGAAGCAACTTGAACTTGACGCACAGCTCCACAACTGCTTCTTCTTCCTCTTCGCGTTCTAGCGTCGTAAAGGAAATAAAAGGCACACACTCGGGTCTAAAGGGAAAACAACTAAGATAAACAACACATACAGCAACAAACGTTCACTCACGAGTTCTCTCGAAACGTTGTCGCGAAAACTATCTCACATAACTCTCACGGTCCAAAACTATCGTGAGCCAACTAAGTATGGTTTAGAAAACCATACCCCACATCTTACATACCACATGTGGAGTGGTGTACCACCCTCACAATAAGAAGATATCTAAGAAGCTAAAAATATAGCTTGTGGGTGCAAAGGGTTAGGTTACTAAGGTAAAAGCAAACAGACAGAACAATACCCATGGCAGTGGGTATTACTCACCACAAGCAACTATCACTTAA
The DNA here is from genome assembly GCA_028641055.1 of Alopecurus myosuroides. Lineage (NCBI taxonomy): Eukaryota > Viridiplantae > Streptophyta > Magnoliopsida > Poales > Poaceae > Alopecurus > Alopecurus myosuroides. The sequence goes on along the minus strand of CM054057.1, from coordinate 666,959,623 downwards.
TGTGTTCATGATTTTAGTTGGATGTTTTAGTTTCACAAGATACTCTTAAGCACAATAATAACACAAGTATAAACTCATGCTAAGGTAAAACACTCCAACAAAATCCAAACAACAAGCAAACACACCACAATTGAATAGACTATTTATTCACTATGTTATTGTTTACTAGAGGTTTTGGAATCCATCAATCATGTGTAGCATCCCAACTTTTAATAAAGATGGAATACCTGTGTTATTGTGCTAGTCCCTGGATCAATTGCTAGCACCACAGTACAAAATGAAATATCATGCAAATGCATCAAATTCTATTACTTCGCATGATCCAGTCTTTACAAAATAGTATTACAACTTGCATAGTCTTAGAAGACTAGCAGAAAACAAAGATATACAGCGGAAAACATGAATAACATTGAGCCCATCTTCTTCATGTGCCACAGGCAAAACATGTTGGCGATAGTCTCGAGATCCTAAACGAAATCCTCACTCGTCTTCAGAAATATCTGCAATATGGAATATGCAGCCACAAGGGAGTCAATACAATTTAATGTATTGGCAAGTAACACTATGGTGGATATAAATGGCAAGACTAATACTACATGCTTATTTGGATGAGTGGAGTTTAGGCATCCACAATTGAGGTACACTCTCTCGATCTAAGTCCTTCACCGAGGTTAAGCCATGTCTCCACCCACCACCCACCTCCCCTCTACCCTAGCCCTCCCCAATGGCGTCTAGATCGGATCCTCCATGGAAGCTCTCCTACACTGGGATTTCTCTCCCGGCCTTGCCGTGGAGAGACAGGTGCGTCGAAGATTTGGTTCCTCGGTTCATTTCTCTCCCTCCTCCGGCCTACGAGAATTCTATTTGGTTGTTTCTTTCTCCTCGGCCTCTTTTCCTCTTTCTGAGGAGTCAGTTGGTATTGCGCTCCAATCTTGTATTGGGGGTATTGGCGCTGGTTTTCGTGTCTACAAGCTATCAGATCGACGATTTCGTTTCTCGGTTGCATCTAACCGGGTGGGACATTTCATATATGGACTTAAAGATCGCATTTGGCCGGATTTCGTTTGTCACTTTAGTCTTTTTCGTGGAGTTCTTCCATCCATCTCAGGATTTACCTATCCGGATCATCATTGGGCCTCCTCTGACGAATTGCTTGAGATCTCTAGCAGGAAACCTAAAGCTATTAAAGTTAACCTTGACGTGCTTAGAGCGAGTGCTTCTGATCATTCTTCAGACGCTAATGTTCTGGCTAAATTTGGATTCCCACGAACACATCAAATTTCGAGCCCTCATGTTGAACCTCCACGTGTTCCATCCGTTGGACGTGAGCTCATCTTTGGTAGTTTTCATTTTCCTCTATCTCAGGAATTTACTACCTTCTCGAAAGAGCCGATCGTATCCGCTAATTTCTTGGAAAAATTTTGCGCTAGAATCCCCCTTATTACGCTTGAGCATATTGATGATTTAAGACAGGCAAAATATTCGGATGCGGAAATCATGGAATCTTTACACTTGCCTTGCTTACCTTCGCGGGAAAAATGTTTTGATTTACTAGGCCGCTGCGCCATTTGCTCGCTCTCCAGCCACCTTACTAAGCACTGCCCTGGGGTCTGCCCCAATTGCCAAATTCTGGGCTTCACCTGCGTTGATTGTGAGGTCCCTAATCCTGTCCCCTGTGCGTTGGATGATATTGGGCCTATGAAAGATACCTCTCTTACTGGGCCGCTTAGTTGCTGCTACAAATGCCTTGAACTTGGCCATCTTAGGCGCAACTGCAAAAATAAGGTTAAGTGCTTGTCTTGCTTTGGTTGGGGCCACATGTCACGCCATTGCCCCCTTAATCGCAGGTGCTCATTTTGTCACCAGTCAGGCCATCTAGTTAAGGCATGTCTGCGAATTTTATGCAATTTATGTAAGGCATATGGCCATTCTGCTACTATGTGCTCTAAACGGCAAGTTTGGGTCCGCAAGAATAATTCTGTGATTGCCTCTGCTCCTACCCGGCCTTTTATTTGGAAGAAAAAATCAATTACGATTGATATTGATACGCATGCTGCTGACACACCTTCTACCCACGCTCGCTGCTTCGTGGGCCCTGTGGTTACTTATGGAAAATTCCCACGACTTCCGCTGCAGAGAATCGCGCTACCCTTACCTTTTTACCCTGGCGCTGTTTCGTTTCCTTCGGCATTCCTTCTTGCGTTGACACCTGCCCCTTTTGGGGGCCGCCGCATCCCCTTTTTCCCCCTATTAGCTTTTACTACACCGTCCACCCCTCCACTCGCCTCCAACCCGTCCCAATCCCCTTTCTCTCTGCTCTGCGCCGGCATCGTCAGCTCCGTGAGCGCCATGGCCAACTTCCCTGCCAACCCTTTTGGCTTCATGCCGGGACCCATGGAGGTGGAGGCGGATGCTGATGGCAGGCTACAGCGGAACATGGTTGTCGTCGACGACACTCCTCTCTCCCATGAAAGCTTTGCTCGTGTAACTGTCAATCCCCTTGTCCCCGAGCACCGTAAGCAATCAGTCCTCGAGGAGATTGTCCGCATTTTGACCGAGGATTTTGATTTGCATCTTGCGCACTATGAGACCTATCCGTGGGGTGTCGGATTAATTGCTTTTGATTCGCCTGTCATCCGTGACCAACTAGTTCATGATAGTCCCCATGCGCTAGATGAAAATTCCACTTTTAGCATTGTTCGTCACGACGAAGGTATTAACATGCGATTTGCGGTATTTGAGTATGAAGCATGGATAATGTTCTTGGGATTTCCGATTGATTATCAAACTGAATACTATATCAATAAGGCGGTTTCTTGTTTTGGTAAACTTATTCTTTGGCACCGTCCTGGTACCCGCCACGCTAGAGTCCTGGTTAAAGCTTGGATAAACGATCTGGCTTCGGTCCCCTACAGCTTAGTGATCAAACGTATTGGATCTCTTGGTGGGGTGGGTCGTTCTTGGTCTGTTCCTGTTTATGTTCTTAATGGGCACCACTCGAACACTGCACTGTTCTCTACTGAAGACCCGCTCCCTCTGCATAATGCCACGCCTCACCCGCTGATTATGCCTGGACTTTCTGTCGCTATGCAGAATCAGATGGCGGTGCACAACTGGCTCCAGATGAATGCCCAGCATCCTCAGGAGGGGCCTGTCCCTGCTGACGCTCTGCAGGCTGCGATAAACCATTGGGAGCAGCCATCTCCGGTACCGGACCCCATCCTGGCCAACGGATGGCGTGCTTGGCCAGCTGCCAGTTCTTCAGCCCCGATGATCGTTACTTTCCGTGGGATTAATTTCCGCAGACTTACTGCTTATGATGGTCTTTCTATGATGGATGGAATCCCACCCTCTGATTCTGATATTGTGGATGGCATTGACCTATGGAATGCATATGCTGCGGAGTCTGATGATTCCGTATCTTCAGTTATCTCCGCTTCCACTACTGACGTTGCTGATACGGGACTGATGTGGCCTTCTTTTATTCATTATCTTGGTTGGATGCTTTCATTGACACATCGTCGTCGCATTCTATGTCCAAATGATTCCTATAGTGCCCCCCTCAGTACAGGAGTATTTCTGAAGCTCTATGATGCATCTAAATGGGCTATTGAGGATGCCTTCCTGCATCTGTTGGACCCTGTTGCTGCTGTGCTCCCTATGCCTGCTCTTCCCATCTGGATTGGTGCTGCTAATCTCCTGCAGACGTCCTCTACTACATGCTCGCTTGCTGGTATCTTGGACGTGTGCACTCATGCACAGACCTCTGGAGACTGCTGTCAGTTTGCTGACCTGACTGATATGGATGCTGCATCTGACGGCAGCTATCAGGTTGCAATTTTATCTGATGAGAATAAGGTGACCTCTCCTCCACGCCCAGGTCGTGGACGCCCCCGTCGTGCTCCTACTCCGATTCAGATGGCTACGGTGCGCAGATCTACTAGGAGCAACAATGAAGGCTATAAATTTGAATCCTTATCATTGGGCCCTTCTCGTCGCAAGGGCACTCAGACCCCAAGAGCCAATGCACCCCCTGTCACTCTTCTGGCAGAGATGCAGCGTATTGGCGTCGAGGAGTGCAACATTGCACCTGAAGAGCTCTCGGCTGCCAAACTCCTTCAGAACAAGCCCATCTAGACGTGCTCGCTACCTTATAATCTGCTGCTACTTTCTTAGCATCTGCTAGGATCGTTATCTATCATTTCGTTTGTGTTCATCTCGTTAGTGTGATGTCGAATCGTTTTGTTAAACCTAAGTTATCGAACCTTATGTGGCACATTTTATGTTGGAACGTTCGTGGTCTGAATGGTGCGGAAAAGTGGCCACTTATCTACGATAAAATCTCTGAAAGTAATGCTTCTATCTTATGTTTTCAAGAAACAAAGCGCGCAAGTTTTGATCTTGCTTTTATCAAATTATTTGCGCCTAGACGTTTCGATCGTTTTGCTTTTGTCCCCTCGGATGGATCATCGGGCGGTATTATTGTCATCTGGCCTAGCCAAAAATTCAGCGCACACGTCCTGCTCGAAGAATCATTTGCGCTTGTTATGCAATTTACCTCTGTTACTACATTGGATTCCTTTATACTTGTTAACGTATACGGTCCTTGCGATGGCATAGCTCGAGAGAATTTTGTTGCCTGGCTATTCCATCTTGATATTCCTTCGGATGCTTATTGGATTGTTCTCGGGGACTTTAATTTCTATCGATACTCTGACAGCCGTAACCGACCAGGAGCTAACACTGTAGACATGGCTACGTTTAACGAGATCATAGGCCATCTTGGCCTCATTGAGCTACCCATCAAAGATCGATGCTATACCTGGAGCAACATGCAATCGGATCCCCTTTTAATTCAATTAGATTGGTTTTTCACCTCGCATGAGTGGACACTTAAGTATCCTAACTCTACTGTCCGCACTTTGTCTCGTCCTATCTCTGATCACTCACCATGTGTAGTCTCTATTGGCACGGATATACCTCGCAGATCGGTTTTTAGATTTGAAAATCACTGGATTAAGCTTCCAGGCTTCATGGATCTAGTGCAAAGAATCTGGAATATCCATTGCCCTGGAGACAGTGCTCGTTCCATCTCAGGCAAACTCAAACTCCTTCGCAAAGCACTCCGCAACTGGTCAACTAGTATTTCAATGATTTCCTTTTATATCGAAAATTGCAATAGAACCATCCTCCACTTCGATGTAATTGAAGAACAGAGGCCTTTGCACATCACTGAATGGAATTTTCGGCGCATTGTTAAACAGAAGCTCAAAATCCTTCTTGATTGCAAACTTGAATATTGGAAGAAACGTTGCACCACTCGTTGGGCTAAATTTGGAGGTGAAAACACTAAATTCTTCCACTCAATGGCAACTATTCGGTATAGACATAATAATATTGCTACCCTTGACAGAGGAGATGGTACAATGACTATGGACCACTTTGAGAAAGCTGGTATCCTTAGAACTGCATTCAAGCAGAGGCTAGGTGTCTCCTCCCCTATTGACCCTTTATTTGATTTCTCTCTATATATCACTGCTAGGGATGGCCTTGAGGACCTAGCCTTGCCATTCACCCATGCAGAAATTGATAAAGTCATTGCTGATACTCCTACTGATAAAGCCCCTGGTCCTGATGGTTTCTCTGGAATTTTCTTTAAAACATGCTGGCCAATAATTAGATGGGATTTCTACAAACTTTGTGAGGATTTCTGGTCAAATCAGGTCAATCTTCAAAGTATTAATGATGCTTATATTGCTCTCATTCCAAAGGTGTCTGGACCCACTGGCCCTAATGATTTCAGACCTATTTCCTTACTCAATTCCTCCTTTAAACTGATTACCAAGCTATTGGCAAATAGACTGCAAAACAAAATTTTGGAGCTTGTTCATGCTAATCAATATGGATTCCTTTCTAATAGATCAATCCATGACTGCCTTGGCTGGGCTTTTGAATATATCCATCAATGCAAACAATCCAAAGCTGAGACTGTTATCCTAAAATTAGATTTTGCTAAGGCTTTTGATACTATTGAACATGCTGCCATTTTAGCCATTTTTAAATGTTGGGGTTTTGAGAACAGATGGCTCACCTGGATGCAATCTATCTTTAGCACTGCCACTTCCTCGATCCTACTAAATGGAGTCCCTGGAAAGAAATTTCCATGCCACAGAGGTGTTCGTCAAGGTGATCCTTTCTCACCTATTTTATTTGTTGCTGGGGCTGATCTTCTCCAGTCCATGATCAACTCACTTATGATTGCGGGATCACTTACTCCACCTCTTCCAATACCTGTTGCTGATTTCCCAGTGGCTCAATATGCTGATGACACGCTACTTATCCTCCAAGCATGCCCTACTCAACTGGCTACGCTTAAAACCCTTCTAACCAGCTTCACTGCTGCCACTGGCCTGCACGTAAACTACTCCAAATCCTGTCTATTCCCTATCAATATTACTCAAGCGAAATTGAATGATCTAGCCAGCATTCTGGAATGTGCCATGGGTTCTCTGCCATTTACCTACCTTGGGCTCCCCCTAGGAGATACCCGCCCTACGGTGCAAGACCTTTCTCCTATTGTGGACCAAGTAGAACGACGTCTTAATGCTAGTGTACGATTTCTAGATTATGGCTGTCGACTTACTCTTGTTAATTCAGTACTCTCATCCCTACCGGTGCACTTCTTATGCTCTCTACGCATCCCTAAAACCTCGATTGCTCTTTTCGATCGGGTGAGGAGACAATGTTTATGGAACAAGACTGATGAAGGTCGTACTCACTCTCTAGCTGCTTGGCCGCTTGTCTGCAAGCCAAAAATTCATGGTGGGCTCGGGATTAAAAACATTGATTTGCACAATCAGGCCCTGCTCATGAAACATCTACACAAGTTCTTCTGCAAGCATGATACCCCATGGGTGCGACTAGTTTGGTCTCTATATGATACCAGCTCACCGCCCCAAGCCCAATCTGCCAGAGGATCCTTTTGGTGGCGGGACATTTTCAAACTCATTGGTACCTACAGGAGCATTACTACGTCAAACGTTAACAATGGGCTTACAACTCTATTTTGGAAAGATTATTGGCTAAACAAGAGTTTGCTATGTGATCGTTTTCCTCGTTTATACTCATTTGTGCTAAATGAGAACTCTTCCGTGGCTGAGATGAAGTCCACTTGGGATATTAACAACATGTTTGCCTTACCACTATCTGACCAGACTTTTGAAGAACTCAACCAACTTCTTATGTTAACGGGCTCCATTATCCTCACCAATGACGTGGAAGACTCAAAATGCTTTCCTTGGGGTTCTAGTATCTTCACTTCATCTAGATTCTACAACTACATGTTCTCTCAACTGCCTAAGCAAGAATCTTGCATTGCAATTTGGAAGTCAAAATGCCTTCCAAAATTAAGAGTATTTGCCTGGCTCTTGCATATGGACAAATTGAACACTAAGGACCTCATGACCAGAAAGCATTGGTCTTTTGATGGGGGAACTAGCTGCATTCTTTGTGATCACAATGTTTGCGAAACACGAGATCACCTGTTTTTCTCCTGCCAGTTTGCTGCCAACTGTTGGAACTTTATCCGAATTAATTGGAACTTATCCCTCCCATTTCCCCAAAGATTTCTCAAGGCCAAGAAGGATTTCAGAGGAGAGCATTTTACTGAGATTTTTGTATGTGCCTCATGGAACATTTGGAGGTGTAGAAATGACTTTATCTTCCAGGGCATTACTCCTACTTTCACCAAATGGAAGCGCACATTCCATGAAGATCTCCTCCTGCACCAACATAGGATTACACCTCTATTACTTCAAGGTTTTCTAGCTTGGATTTCCAATTACTTCTCCTAATGTATATTTACTTTCAAGTCCACCTCTTCCCCCCCTAATTGTACTAGTTGTATTCTCCAAACCCCCCCCCTATTCTCCTTGTAAGCTCCTGGCTTTCATATAATTTGAAAATCACACCATAGGGTTTTTGCCCTATGGTAACACTTTCAAAAAAAAAAAGTGGAGTTTAGGCTAAGTTTGCAAAAAGCCAGTTTTCTCCTATCACTTTTGTAAAACAAACTTTTCTTTTCAAAAGGGGTGGCAACATTGGATTAAGATCCAAGCACCACAACTATTGTTCACTTGGTCAAAATTTTACTTATTGAAATTGATGATGAGATTCTTCCGTCAATCCTTGTCCAGCTGCTCATAGTTGTCCATAACCGGGGACACGGCTAAGATCTTAGTTTGTTGACTCTGCAGAGGTTGTGCACTTTCACCCTTTGTCTTCAATTAGCCCAAACATCCTATACACCCGGAGTGCATCATGGAAAGTGTCGCACCCTGATTTCTAGGGGATACTCACCGTACGAACTGGATAGCAGATGCTTGGATTATGGGGCATAACTGCTCCCACGTCCCAGCTTCCTGGTAGGCCTGCGCTTATGCGCGACAACACAAGCCCTGCTATTCCATCGTCGATGTAAACTATCCACTAGAGATCAAAGGCACTTCCGTCGACGTACTTCAAACCATACACACATGGTACGTCAACGGCGTTGAACAACTGATATCACAACAGATCTCTACGACACAAAAGATTGAAATAAGTTGCAAATGGCTCTCATTAGAGCAGAGATAGCAAATACAATCATTCAGAGGGCACATGCCCCAACAATACATCATTACAATACAGCGGAAGCATTCAACATGTCTGAGTACAGACAAGAACCAAATAGGCCTAAGAGGCCGGGAACAAACAGACGGAGCCCATCCACGAAGTCTTGGATCCTGCCCGGGTCCGCTATCTACTCGTCAGCAGTCTCGTCATACTCCACGTAATTGCCACCATGTAGATCTTCGGAAACGTAGGTCTGCGGAAACCACAGCCCCAAAGGGGTCAGTACATAAACGTACTGGCAAGCAAGACTCACAGTTCACCAAAGTGTAACCCGTCAACACCAAGCACAGATGCCTTGGGTTCAACGGAAGAGAGGGGATATAAAAGATGCTGCAGCTGGCTGCGCTAACCAACTACAGAGATTCTACCACTTCCGGCTATCAGCAAGGAGATAAGATCGAGGATTGTAACCAACTGAAAGATAACTTCAAACAAACCCATCCTGGATCTCGCCCCTTATCCAAAGAAGCAATCCGAGGATAACTCACACAGTTGTAATAGTGATGGTTCAAATTATTGTGCCAATAAGCCTATTACTAGTCAACTTATTAATCATGGGGTGTAACATGTTTGATCATTATGTTGAAGTTGTCCTGAGTACTTGTTAGCCAGTACTTTCACCAAGTAATCCATAACCGCGGAAAACACGGCTTCTCGAGAAGATTATCCCTGCAGGGTTGCACCAATTTGGCCGTACACTCATGAATATCCCGCCAGATGGGAGATCACCCCACCAAGCGGGACACTCAACACAACCAACCATTCTTCGCATCAAGCCCAAAGAACCTTGGGCGCACGGCTAATCAAGCCCCGAAGAAAAGGGACCCTCATAGCACTCTAAGACCGTGTCCCCCTATATGCCGACTACAAAAGTTCCACCCTGGCCTGGGCTCGCAAAAACATGCATGCGGCAAATGGAAAACACGAACTAAATGAGGCGATTTGGACGAGATGCGAATCAGGTCAAGTTGAGGGGGGCGCCCATACTCGCTTCCCAAATGCGGGTAGTGCGCTCAACATGGATCAGTAGAGACCCTTTTCCTATTAGGGTCGACACTAGCAGGCTTCAAAACCTCTCATGGGCCTCCTGCCGGTGCCTTATCATCAAATTTATTATTAATAGTAACATTAGCATGATTGATTGATTAAACATCGAGCCCCCACAACGTAATAGAAATAGTAACAGTAAGTAACGGGTAACAGACTCGAGCAAAAGCAACCTAAGCATGCTAGTAAGACACTGGCTCAAACAATGGGTGATAGGAGGGGAGGTGAGGCAATATCAAGGTTAAGGGATTCATGTGATGGGTTCGTAACAGAAACAACTACTACTAAGGCTAGCAGAAAAGAACAACGGAAAGTAACGGTAACCAATGTTGAAAGGAACACAGTGGTTCATGTGAGTGAAACTTGCCTGCAACCCAGTAGCCTGGTACTGAGCTAACTCCTTAAAAGGGACGTCGTAAGTATCGTCGGTCTCAACGTCGTCGTATGTCCAGGAAGAAGCAAACAAACAAGGCAGAAAGGTAAACAATCATTATCATGGCATAGGTGCACAAACATGGGATGATGCATGTCATGTTAATAGATGCATCAAAGTAACCTACTTGACAAAGTAACACAATTTAATTGGATCCATATGCAATGAGAATTGCATATGGATGCAAATGCTTTAGGTTGAAGCAATGATCTACATTTGATTAACAAGTGTGAGTAGTTAAACATGATGCATGCATGATGATAACAACAAAATAACAACAAATAACAATGATAGATGCAAAGGAAAAGGAATAAAACAAGTTTGGAAAATGATTTGTTAATTTTGGAAAGTTTTGGTTACTTAGACATGTCACACAAACAATTATTGTTTTCATCAAGTTAAAGTGTGCAAAACAAATTACAAAGTTGATATTTGAAAAGGTTATCAAATTTTAGGTGGATTACATGTTTCAAATATTGAAATTGGGATTAGGATGAATTTATTATGAATTAAACAATATTAAACAAGTTTTAATTGAATTTTTAAGCAAGTTTGAATATTATTGAATTTTATTTGTTCAAATCATAAATTCAAATTCACATTTGAAAAGTTCACACTTTGATGGTTTGAAAACATAATTTGCATGTTCAAAAATATTTTATTTTGAGCAAGTTATGATTTTAGCAATTTTAATTGGATTAAACAAGTATTAAATGGTTTAGGAAATTTTAATTATTCAAACCAGGAAACAAAAATTATATTTGGAAAGAGGGTTTAATTTTGCATGGAAAACATATTTCATTTGTGGAAATTGGATTAAAAATGAGCAAGTTATTATTTTGGCAATTTTAAATGCAATAAACAAGAAACAGTTGTTTTCAGCAATTTAAATTATTCAAAACAGCAAACAAAATTTATATTTGAAAAGTTTATGCAAAATGGTGTGGAAAACATATTTTATTTGCATTTGTTGGATCAAAGATGAATTAGTTATGGAATTTAAGAAATTGTATTTGAATTATTCAAATGTGAAAGTTAAATGCATTTTGAAATTTCAAAACAGTGAACAAATGAGTTATTTGGAAAGATTATGAAATTTGGAGCAATAAACATATAAAACTTGTAATTATTGGGCTTATAGATTTAAAGATATTAAAGTTTTGGATTTAGTCTTTATTCTGCCATTTTTTTTAAAAAGAATTGAATTAACACTGGGCGTGCAAACTTTTGGTACCGCACTGGGGTTTACCCCCCAGTCACTGCCCAGTGGCCCTTGCCAGCGTGGCGCTGTGAGTTGGCACCGGGGGTGACTGACCCGTGGGCCCAACGTGGTGCGCGTGAGGGGAAAAAATGGGGCAACAATTGCGCCCCGCGGGACTCGATCCCGTGAGCTCGGGCGAGCGCACCCGCGTGCGTTACCAATGCAGATCGGTGCGTTTCTTGTCAGATACGCGTTGCGAAGAGAGTTAACCTTCAGATAAAAGGAAAAAATAACTGAACTTTGTTCAGTTCGTTACTGAATTCTTCGGCAGCGTTCATGGTACAGCGAGAGATGGACGGGGCGGACGGCGGCCTCCTGCCGCGGCCGCGCTGGGCGCTGCCCGCGTGCGTGCCGGTGCGGTCCGGGTGCGGGCTCGTGCGAGGATATGAGGGCAGGGAGAGGAGAGGTACGACGGGAGGTGAGGGCTCACCTCGCGGACAGCGGTCGTGGTAGAGGTTCAGGCGACGGGGCAGAAAGCGGCGGACTTCTCCGGCACGGCGCGGCCGCCGTGGGCGCTCCCGGCAAACGACGAGTGGGCGGGGAGCTTCAGGGCAACTCCAAGTTTCCATTCCCGCCACCCACTACTCCTCGAGGTGAACAGATTGTCGATGCGGTGAGGAGGCAGTGGCTCCGATGGTGGTTTTCGGTGAGGTTCAGAAAGAACATATGCGATCAGAGAGGAGGTGGCGGCGATGGGTTGGTGAGCTAGGGCCTAGGGTTTGCCGCAGCGTGGTGGGAAGTTGGATACTTATGGAGAGAAAGGAGGGTGGTACGGCGAGCATCGGAGTAGGGTGGGGATCGATCAAACGGAGGGGAAGCGATCGTACTGAAGATGACCTCAGCGAGGAAGAAGACAACGACAGGGGTACTGGGCCAGGTGGGAAAAAAATTAGGTGGGCTTAGGGGTTAGGTAGCTGCTGCCTCCTTTTGTTATTTTTTTGTTTCTTTTTTTTTTTTTTGTAGCAAACAAAATTGAAAGAAAAGGAGGCCTTTAGGGTTAGGAAAGATTCCAGAAAATTAAGTTAGGCTTGTTAGACCCATAGCAACCAAATGCCACGGTTGGTTTTCAAAAGTTTGAGATTAAAAAATGTTTGTTTGTCTGAAACCAAAATTTGGAAGAATTTTAATATTGATTAATATTGAGAAAACAAAGCATTTTCACTAGGGTTACCCCTAGGGTTTTGAAGTGATTTAAAGGATACAAACATGTGGTGAATTTCATGGATTCAAAAGATGAAAGATTTTGAGGATTGGTTTGAATTTGGGGTAATTTGATAATTAAATAATTATTGATGAAAACCATGTTTTTATTAGGGTGACCCCTATGATTCAATTTGATTAAATTAGTTGATTAAATTCATAAGTTCAAATTGGTTCTGCTTGATGCATTGATTTGAAATTGAAAGTGATTTGGGATTTAATTGATTGAATAAAACCAACAATTTCATAGATGAACATTATGGAAGAAAGAAACAATTTGGTTGTTTTTATTTGAAATAACATTTTGGAAATTGTAACATCACAAGGATGAAACAAAGGGTTTGAATTTTGGTTTGGAATTCAAATAGAAAACAAATGAAAACAGTTGGAAAACAACTGAAAACAGAGGAAAACAAATGGAAAACAAACAAAACAAATGCAATCAACATGATGCCATGATGCAAAACATAAAATAACAGGGAGCAAACATTCTAAAGGCTATTTTTCAGACTTGGGATGTTACAAAACGCCCCCCCTTGAAGGAATCGCGCCCCGAGATTCCTACTGAGAAAAGAAAAGGTCCGGAAACTTCTTGGAAAGATCCACTTGAGCTGTGATACGTGAAACACATCGTGCACATTGGATAGTTTAACTGGAAGTTGAAAACAATAGGAATTCCTTGCAACTCTTCTGGAAAGATGTCAGGGAATTTGGAAACCACCGGAACATTTTCAAGTAAAGGGAGAGGTTTTTGTATTGAGGGTGTATAGCTGAATAGAATTTGATGCATTTGGAGAATAGACTATCTGTAATAAGGTTGGAACAGAGTTATTGACATCAATGGAACACCAAGAATAATATCAATGTCAGAATCATCAACATGAGAGTAACGAGGAATATGTGGCCTCCCATTAGAATTGGATTGTTCTTACTTATCTTGGAAGTCAACATTTGAGATCCCGGGGAGTGAACAGAGTTTTGATTGCTTAGTGGAACCAGAATTGGGTTGTATGTTGTGGAAAAGATTGTTGACACAAAGGAATGTGATGCTCCGGTATCAAATAACACTTTAACTGGATAAGAGTTTACGAGGAAGTTTTGATTAGACGCCGGTAGAAGATTTGAAGTGGAAAAGAACAACAAGATTTCAACGGACGAAAGGTTCTTTAAAAGAACAGGATAACGAAGCAACATCGGGGAAAACGAGAACAAAACTCCTGAGGTACTATGGAAAACCCATCCGGGCTTCTAAAGGATCAATATCTACTGGTTAAGGAATAGAGGATTTGCTTCCGGGGCTTACACGCCTCCGTTCTCAATCCTGAGTAGGCAACATGATAAATCATGTCACAACCTCCATTCCTATGGTCTAGTAGATATAACCATCCTAGAGAAACCAGAATTCGTGAAATCCTAACTTGAATGTTTAGATGAGAAGGGAGAAATCAACGTTGCACTTCCTTACCAGAAAAGGGAGGGTGGGTGGGAAAAGAAGAAAAATGGCAGAATTCCTACTCTCACGTTTCATTTTTCCTATATAGCTACAAAATAGTTTCTAGACTCAACTGCGACCAGTAAAAAGGGATCCTACAGGCAGACAGGCTCTGATACCATTTGTCGCACCCTGATTTCTAGGGGATACTCACCGTACGAACTGGATAGCAGATGCTTGGATTATGGGGCATAACTGCTCCCACGTCCCAGCTTCCTGGTAGGCCTGCGCTTATGCGCGACAACACAAGCCCTGCTATTCCATCGTCGATGTAAACTATCCACTAGAGATCAAAGGCACTTCCGTCGACGTACTTCAAACCATACACACATGGTACGTCAACGGCGTTGAACAACTGATATCACAACAGATCTCTACGACACAAAAGATTGAAATAAGTTGCAAATGGCTCTCATTAGAGCAGATATAGCAAATACAATCATTCAGAGGGCACATGCCCCAACAATACATCATTACAATACAGCGGAAGCATTCAACATGTCTGAGTACAGACAAGAACCAAATAGGCCTAAGAGGCCGGGAACAAACAGACATAGCCCATCCACGAAGTCTCGGATCCTGCCCGGGTCCGCTATCTACTCGTCAGCAGTCTCGTCATACTCCACGTAATTGCCACCATGTAGATCTTCGGAAACGTAGGTCTGCGGAAACCACAGCCCCAAAGGGGTCAGTACATAAACGTACTGGCAAGCAAGACTCACAGTTCACCAAAGTGTAACCCGTCAACACCAAGCACAGATGCCTTGGGTTCAACGGAAGAGAGGGGATATAAAAGATGCTGCAGCTGGCTGCGCTAACCAACTACAGAGATTCTACCACTTCCGGCTATCAGCAAGGAGATAAGATCGAGGATTGTAACCAACTGAAAGATAACTTCAAACAAACCCATCCTGGATCTCGCCCCTTATCCAAAGAAATCCCGAGGATAACTCAGTTGTAATAGTGATGGTTCAAATTATTGTGCCAATAAGCCTATTACTAGTCAACTTATTAATCATGGGGTGTAACATGTTTGATCATTATGTTGAAGTTGTCCTGAGTACTTGTTAGCCAGTACTTTCACCAAGTAATCCATAACCGCGGAAAACACGGCTTCTCGAGAAGATTATCCCTGCAGGGTTGCACCAATTTGGCCGTACACTCATGAATATCCCGCCAGATGGGAGATCACCCCACCAAGCGGGACACTCAACACAACCAACCATTCTTCGCATCAAGCCCAAAGAACCTTGGGCGCACGGCTAATCAAGCCCCGAAGAAAAGGGACCCTCATAGCACTCTAAGACCGTGTCCCCCTATATGCCGACTACAAAGTTCCACCCTGGCCTGGGCTCGCAAAAACATGCATGCGGCAAATGGAAAACACGAACTAAATGAGGCGATTTGGACGAGATGCGAATCAGGTCAAGTTGAGGGGGGCGCCCATACTCGCTTCCCAAATGCGGGTAGTGCGCTCAACATGGATCAGTAGACAAGACCCTTTTCCTATTAGGGTCGACACTAGCAGGCTTCAAAACCTCTCATGGGCCTCCTGCCGGTGCCTTATCATCAAATTTATTATTAATAGTAACATTAGCATGATTGATTGATTAAACATCGAGCCCCCACAACGTAATAGAAATAGTAACAGTAAGTAACGGGTAACAGACTCGAGCAAAAGCAACCTAAGCATGCTAGTAAGACACTGGCTCAAACAATGGGTGATAGGAGGGGAGGTGAGGCAATATCAAGGTTAAGGGATTGTGATGGGTTCGTAACAGAAACAACTACTACTAAGGCTAGCAGAAAAGAACAACGGAAAGTAACGGTAACCAATGTTGAAAGGAACACAGTGGTTCATGTGAGTGATAACTTGCCTGCAAAACCCAGTAGCCTGGTACTGAGCTAACTCCTTAAAAGGGACGTCGTAAGTATCGTCGGTCTCAACGTCGTCGTATGTCCAGGAAGAAGCAAACAAACAAGGCAGAAAGGTAAACAATCATTATCATGGCATAGGTGCACAAACATGGGATGATGCATGTCATGTTAATAGATGCATCAAAGTAACCTACTTGACAAAGTAACACAATTTAATTGGATCCATATGCAATGAGAATTGCATATGGATGCAAATGCTTTAGGTTGAAGCAATGATCTACATTTGATTAACAAGTGTGAGTAGTTAAACATGATGCATGCATGATGATAACAACAAAATAACAACAAATAACAATGATAGATGCAAAGGAAAAGGAATAAAACAAGTTTGGAAAATGATTTGTTAATTTTGGAAAGTTTTGGTTACTTAGACATGTCACACAAACAATTATTGTTTTCATCAAGTTAAAGTGTGCAAAACAAATTACAAAGTTGATATTTGAAAAGGTTATCAAATTTTAGGTGGATTACATGTTTCAAATATTGAAATTGGAATTAGGATGAATTTATTATGAATTAAACAATATTAAACAAGTTTAATTGAATTTTTAAGCAAGTTTGAATATTATTGAATTTTATTTGTTCAAATCATAAATTCAATTCACATTTGAAAAGTTCACACTTTGATGGTTTGAAAACATAATTTGCATGTTCAAAAATATTTTATTTTGAGCAAGTTATGATTTTAGCAATTTTAATTGGATTAAACAAGTATTAAATGGTTTAGGCAATTTTAATTATTCAAACCAGGAAACAAAAATTATATTTGGAAAGAGGGTTTAATTTTGCATGGAAAACATATTTCATTTGTGTAAATTGGATTAAAAATGAGCAAGTTATTATTTTGGCAATTTTAAATGCAATAAACAAGAAACAGTTGTTTTCAGCAATTTAAATTATTCAGCAAACAAAATTTATATTGAAAAGGTTATGCAAAATGGTGTGGAAACATATTTTATTTGCATTTGTTGGATCAAAGATGAATTAGTTATGGAATTTAAGAAATTGTATTTGAATTATTCAAATGTGAAAGTTAAATGCATTTTGAAATTTCAAAACAGTGAACAAATGAGTTATTTGGAAAGATTATGAAATTTGGAGCAATAAACATATAAACTTGTAATTATTGGGCTTATAGATTTAAGATATTAAAGTTTTGGATTTAGTCTTTATTCTGCCATTTTTTTTAAAAAAGAATTGAATTAACACTGGGCGTGCAAACTTTTGGTACCGCACTGGGGTTTACCCCCCAGTCACTGCCCAGTGGCCCTTGCCAGCGTGGCGCTGTGAGTTGGCACCGGGGGTGACTGACCCGTGGGCCCAACGTGGTGCGCTGAGGGGAAAAAAATGGGCAACAATTGCGCCCCGCGGGACTCGATCCCGTGAGCTCGGGCGAGCGCACCCGCGTGCGTTACCAATGCAGATCGGTGCGTTTCTTGTCAGATACGCGTTGCGAAGAGAGTTAACCTTCAGATAAAAGGAAAAAATAACTGAACTTTGTTCAGTTCGTTACTGAATTCTTCGGCAGCGTTCATGGTACAGCGAGAGATGGACGGGGGCGGACGGCGGCCTCCTGCCGCGGCCGCTGGGCGCTGCCCGCGTGCGTGCCGGTGCGGTCCGGGTGCGGGCTCGTGCGAGGATATGAGGGCAGGGAGAGGAGAGGTACGACGGGAGGTGAGGGCTCACCCGCGGACAGCGGTCGTGGTAGAGGTTCAGGCGACGGGGCAGAAAGCGGCGGACTTCTCCGGCACGGCGCGGCCGCCGTGGGCGCTCCCGGCAAACGACGAGTGGGCGGGGAGCTTCAGGGCAACTCCAAGTTTCCATTCCCGCCACCCACTACTCCTCGAGGTGAACAGATTGTCGATGCGGTGAGGAGGCAGTGGCTCCGATGGTGGTTTTCGGTGAGGTTCAGAAAGAACAGATGCGATCAGAGAGGAGGTGGCGGCGATGGGTTGGTGAGCTAGGGCCTAGGGTTTGCCGCAGCGTGGTGGGAAGTTGGATACTTATGGAGAGAAAGGAGGGTGGTACGGCGAGCATCGGAGTAGGGTGGGGATCGATCAAACGGAGGGGAAGCGATCGTACTTAAGATGACCTCAGCGAGGAAGAAGACAACGACAGGGGTACTGGGCCAGGTGGGAAAAAAATTAGGTGGGCTTAGGGGTTAGGTAGCTGCTGCCTCCTTTTGTTATTTTTTTGTTTCTTTTATTTATTTTTTTGTAGCAAACAAAATTGAAAGAAAAGGAGGCCTTTAGGGTTAGGAAAGATTCCAGAAAATTAAGTTAGGCTTGTTAGACCCATAGCAACCAAATGCCACGGTTGGTTTTCAAAAGTTTGAGATTAAAAAATGTTGTTTGTCTCTGAAACCAAAATTTGGAAGAATTTTAATATTGATTAATATTGAGAAAACAAAGCATTTTCACTAGGGTTACCCCTAGGGTTTTGAAGTGATTTAAAGGATACAAACATGTGGTGAATTTCATGGATTCAAAAGATGAAAGATTTTGAGGATTGGTTTGAATTTGGGGTAATTTGATAATTAAATAATTATTGATGAAAACCATGTTTTTATTAGGGTGACCCCTATGATTCAATTTGATTAAATTAGTTGATTAAATTCATAAGTTCAAATTGGTTCTGCTTGATGCATTGATTTGAAATTGAAAGTGATTTGGGATTTAATTGATTGAATAAAACCAACAATTTCATAGATGAACATTATGGAAGAAAAGAAAACAATTTGGTTGTTTTTATTTGAAATAACATTTTGGAAATTGTAACATCACAAGGATGAAACAAAGGGTTTGAATTTTGGTTTGGAATTCAAATAGAAAACAAAGGAAAACAAATGAAAACAGTTGGAAAACAACTGAAAACAGAGGAAAACAAATGGAAAACAAACAAAACAAATGCAATCAACATGATGCCATGATGCAAAACATAAAATAACAGGGAGCAAACATTCTAAAGGCTATTTTTCAGACTTGGGATGTTACAGAAAGGAGAGAATTGAGGCGAGATCTTTCAGAAGAAGAAGTCCAAACCCACCGGCAAGACCCGTTCCACCTATAATTTTGCTACCTCTGCTTGTCAAGCCTGGGCTGAACCCTCACAACTTAATTGATCAAGACAGAGCCCATATTGTCAAAAGGCTGCACGGGAAGCTACTAGATTTAGAGGGACATAGTAATCTCTTTGTTCCTGGGTGGCCATCCTCAAGTGACAACCTCAAGTGGAATAACCCTTAGACAAGGGCCCTGAGGCAACACTCAACATAAACCAGTCTTACCACTTCCACCCAGGTGGTTCATTCTTTAGTTATACTTAGAATTTTTCCTCAACATCTAGTAAAACAATTTGTAATATTGCATAGCATCCACTAAGTTATAAGGCTATCAAAATAACAAGGGTAAAAGAGATGGCTACACACTACTAGGATAATAGCATAGCATAATATAACTTAGTAAAATTTCCTATCGTGCATGCTACTCAAAATCAACTAATGCATATAGAAAATAATGGGTAGTTGATGGTGTGTTACTTGCCTTGTTGAAGTTGGTGAAGAATTCACACTCTCTTCACAAAGATCGTTGCTCTCCGTACAATCTATTCATTGAAAATAACAAAATAAACAAACATTCTACCAAACAATCATACAAGTGAAGAAACATACAAAGCAACTAACATATCAAAAGGGGTTTAACCAAGTTGGTTAGGACAAGGTCTAGGTTTGAGTTGAAAGATTCATTCTCTAGTGGTCTCATTCTTGTTAAGGAAATTCCAATGGTTTACTTGGGAAGGGCTAGGTTGAGTTATGTATAAAACTAACTTTATTATAACCATACTTGTCGAGGAAGTTCCAAGAGTTCACTAAGAATAAACATATTACTTCTTCAGCTAAAGAAATACATGCAAACACGTGGTCATATTCACCTTCAAAATATATTTGAGTGACTATGTTAGTATTTTCCATTGTGGTTAGGGTAGGTCTACTAACTTCATCATCAAAGGGAAATATATTACTAAGTCTTGGGTTTTCCATTTGGGTCAATGGTTGGACAAAAATAACTTGTTACTCTTCAACTTGGGTGGATTGCTTCTAGTCCTCA